>JANHGN010012085.1:71404-88994 GCA_024605025.1 Megaceryle maxima
GTTGGGCTTGTTCAGCCTGGAGAAGAGAAGGCTCTGGGGAGACCTCCCTGCAGCCTTTCAGTACTGAAAGGGGCCTGACAAAAGGATGGAGACAGACTTCTTATCAGGGCCTGTTGAGACAGGACAAGGGGTGATGATTTAAACTAAAAGATGGGAGATTTAGACTGGAGAGAAGGAGCAAAATATTTATGCCGAGGTGGTGAGACCCTGGGCCAGGTGGTTGATGTTCCACCACCTGAGAGGTGGTCGATGCTCTGTCCCTGGAACCATTTCAGGTGAGGTTGGATGTGGCTCTGAGCAACCTGCTCTGGTTGCAGCTGTCCCTGTTTCCTGCAGGGGGATTGGACTAAATGGCCTTGAAAGGTCCCTTCTAATCAAACTGTTCTGTAATTATGGAGGAGCAGGCTGTCCTGCACCATGACACTGGAGCACACACAGCTGCCTTCAACCCTCTTCCACTGGTCACCTCCTAAGTTTTGGTATTCTTTTTTCTTTTTCATTTTTTTTTTTCTTCAAAAGCAACTGAAATTCTTCTTGAAGATCAAGTTTGCTGTCCTGTCCCTTCTCCCCTATCTGTTTCCCTCCCCAGTTGTGGCCACTGTCTCTGCTGTCACATCCAGGGGACTGCTGGATGTTCCACCTGCATTGGAGCAGGGGTTTAACTCTAGCCGTGAGATTAAAAGCCTGACTAACCAATTTGGTCATTTGAGCACTGGTTAAGTGAGATGTCCACCTTGCTTTTTTCAGGTGACAGCCATCTGCAGAGGGGAGAGCTGGAGAAGCTGGTTGCTCCTCTCCCTGCCCCCCCCAAATTTCTGCTTTCAGCAACGGGAGCTTTGGGCTTGATGTATCTCACAGAGCTGGTAGAGGATAAAAGTCTCCAGCTGCCCAGGAGGGAAAGAGAGAGAGAGACTTTGAATTTCTTCCTTTAAATCATAAGTCACTCTAATTGTTTTTTTCCTCCTTTCCCTGCTTTTTCTCGCTCTTGCTGCCTCCCTTTGAATTGAGGATTTATCTTCCCTGGCACACATACATAGGGCTATCGCAGACGGTGTGTCTAGCAAAACACTTGCAGAGTGAGCAGGTGCTGATGGTGCTGCTGACCCTCTTTCTGCACCCCCAAGACCCTCCCTTCCCACCCGCACCCTGTGCACAGCAGCATCTCCCATCTCGTGCCTGTCAATTGAGGTGCAAGATTCTATTAACAAATCTGCTCAGATGAGCAGAAAGGATGGAGCAAGGAGGAGGAAAAAAAAGAAAAAAATGCTGGAGAGACTGGGAGGCAGGAGCCAGCTAACCTGAAGCCAAGGAGGAAAAGCTGCAGGATTCCCAGGGTGAGAACTGTGCCTGGGGGGTTGTACTGCTGCCCTGCCTCAACAGCATCCCAAGGCAGGAAGGGTAGCACATGTGAAACAAGCCAGGTCATGCTCAGAGGTCAGCTAGCAGCCATGGCTGGAATTTCCCCGCTGTGGTTTTATAATTAAATGTCCCCAAACTTTGCCTGTCATGCCAAACCTGGGTGTAGGTGCTGTCCCAGTGCAGTCCGTGCTCCAGGACCTGCAGGGTGTAGGTGAAGGGATGCTCGGAAAGCATCTGTATGGTCATCCACCCCTGAACCTACTCTCACATCTATGCCAGAGGGGTGTATCTGCCCCATGCAGGTACCCCACAGTGTGCCGCCTCCTCATGCAGCTGTCCCCACCACATCTTGGTTGCCTTGTTCCAGCAGTCTGGTGGCCTTTGGCAGTGCATCCAGCTTAGAAATAAAAAGACGGATCATCCACTTCAGCTGTAATTACTGACTGGAAAAACCCAGTGGGGAAAAGAAGGTGTAGGGAATGTGAAAGGGAGGGCAGGGAAGGAAAAGAAAGGGAGAAAGCAAGAAAAAAATACATCCTTGAACAGGCTATGTCAATCATCCAGGTTGTTGCCTGTGCAAGGTCCCTCTCTGGTCCCCAGGAGGGATACCTACATCCCCCACTAGGGAAGCAGCACCCGAGTGATTAGCCAGAACCCGGTCTTCCTTGGGGTGCAGAGGGAGAGGTTCCACCCTGAATTATTCATCCACCTCATATTCTTTGTCCACCCCATTCCTGCCATTCCCCAGCAAGCAGGCCTGGCTGAAGTTGCCTATTCTTGCCCTGTGGCCAAGCCAGGCTCTTTTTGAGGCAGCACTGAGCTCTGTGGTGTGTGTGGCTGGTGTTTGATCAGCACTGGCCTATGCCCACATGCAGAGGGGGAGATTTCCTCTTGTCAGGAACCAGGACTAAAATACACAGGAATGCTAGCTCCATGAGAACTTTTGTTTGGGCTGCCTTTTCCACCCTCCCCACCCCATATGTATCAAATTTGCTCATGTCTCCATTTCTCTGGAGTCTTTAAATAACATCCTCCCCACCAAGTGGGTCCTATTTGTAGAGCTGTGGTTTGGCTTACATTTATTTCTTTTGTTTTTTAAATGTATCTACCTTACTGAATGGAGAAGCCAATGCTCTTTGACTGGACTGAGTGGGAGGAAAGAGCAACTCTGGTGCTCCCAGTAGTGCTGCTGGTCCCGTGCCTTCCTCTCACCCCAGCTCTGGTGAGTGATGATGAATCCTGGGTATCCGAGGCAGTGGGTAATGAATTAGCTGGGGAAGCAGAAAGCAGTTTGTGACACTCCCGGAGTCACTGACATTTCTCAGAACTAAAGCAAAGTGTCAGAGGCAAGGATGGGTCCTGGGGGAGCAGAGGCACTGGTCACCCAGAGGGTGACCCAAGGAGAAGACAGTGATAAGCCACGGCAGGGAAGACTTGGGGCTGCAGCATCAGGACTCCCGTACCCATTGCAAGATGGGTGTGATGCAGCCACTCCTGCATGGCTCCAAGAGCCAGAAAGGCACCATGAAGATGGTCACCTTGCCAACCTCTGTCTTCCTACCCCCTCAAGCCTCCTCTAGCACCTAGCAAGGCTTGAAAGACCATGTCTGAGTCACTCCCTGGGAGACCTGAGAAGCACTACAGCTGGCCAGAGACAACATGACAGATGGAGAGGCACACACACACTCCAAGCCGATAGCTCAGGCTACGTCTGCGCACGCTGCCTCTCTTTAAAATGCCAGCGATGTCCTGTCATTATCAGCTAATGCCCTCTAATGGGTCCATTAAACAGCTCTGTCTTTGCCTTGGCTTCTAATTCCCCCCCTCCCCTAGTCATAATCAGGCGGCATTACCTGCTTCAGAAGATACGATTACACTACTTAATTCTTTCTAAATGACAGCGCTGAGCCAGCAGCAGAGAGCTGTTCACCCTTACTTGGCCAAGAAAGACCCCTGGCTGCTGGATCGAGGGTGGCAGTGGCAGCAGGGGACACCCAGCTCTTGCACCCAGCTTTCCCCTTCGCTGCTGCTGCAGCAGCAGGCTGGGTGTCCCTGAGGACACCTGCCTGTAATTATAGCAGATTTACAGCAAGTAGTTCCTCCAGCCTGGTGGAATAGAGGGCTCTTGGCTTTACTGCTACCTAAAGCAAGTCTCACCAACCTGCTGTTGACCACAAGGCTTTGCTGCCCCTCCAGCCATGCCAGACAGAGCTTTGCTTGCTATTGGGAAAAAATCTTCCATGAAACCCAGTGAGACACCCATCTCTGACCCTTTTGTGCCTCTCCATGTAACTGCCTCTTAAAACACTAGAGGAGCAGGTGACTCAAAATTGGCTGCTTTTTGCTCAGTACTTGGCTGGCTTTCTCTGGAGTTTGGGGAAATTTTTAATAGCTCTGACTATTGATAATATGTCACTGAGAATTTGCTCAGCACTTCACAGCACAAGTGCTAAAAATACAAGGTCCTGCTCCCCAGAGCACTTGGAAATGTTGAGAGAAAGCAAGCTGGGAAAGCCATAAAGTCATGGAGAGATGTGGAGGTCCCAGGGGCACAGCCAACTGAGAAGGCTGCTGGGGATGGGCCTGAGCAAGGCTTCTAGGGACCAAGGAGAGAAAATTGAAAGAAATGTGGGTCTGTCAGAAATTCAGTGTCTACACTGAAGGGCTGCTGGAGCGTCATGATTTTGGGATCCACCACCACCACACATGCTTGCCTCAAGTCATTTGCTGTTCTCCACTCCCCTTTCTCTGAAGATGGAGGAAACGGGGCTTTGGGGGCTCTTTGAGATCCATGGGTGGAAATCATGGTGATATTAATTCTGATTACTCTCAGGAAGGTTAACGGAAGATGTAGACAAGAGGAGCCACAGACCTGAGAATGAAGTCAAGATGTGTTCACCACTCTGTGTCCTACAGGAGAAGGTTACTTGTAGCATAAGGAGGTGACAGAAAAAGCTTTTAAGACAATATGGTCCTTCCTGCAAACAAACTGTGCATTTTACTCTCAGTTTTATGAGTCAGTTTTATTTCTAGTGACCTCTGATATGGCAGGCAGCCCTTCATCTTCCCCTTTTTGTGCTAGGCTGTATGCTTCTGGAGGTTTGTGTTGTGGGTTTTTTTTCCCCCTTTCCATGTTGCTCCGTTAGAATGTCACGTTGAGCTGCTAAATGCAGCTGCAGTTTTGACAGATGATCTACTAGTTCTCTCTGCTTTGGACTTGACATTTTCATGAGCACTAAACACACATGCTTACAAATGTTAAAAAGGAAAAGGAAACACCACCACCACTTTTTTTTTGGGGGGGGGCTTCATTTTGGAGTTGATGAGAGATGCCAGATTAATGGCCCTTGAAACTGAAACCTTCTATTTAGCTGCTGAACAAGCAGTGCAAGGGAAGCCATCACATGTGCTGCTCCTCACCCCGATGGCAGCACCATCCCTGACACCTTCCCACTGCGGCTTTCCACCCCAGATGATGCTGCTCGGAAGACATCATCTGTGCCATTAACCTCTCACGTTGCTCCACTGCTCTGGATTTAGCACATGGAGCTCTAAATATTTCACGAGAGTGATGCTAGATCCGGCAGCTCTGTCCTTCTTTGCAGCCAAGGCAGTGTTGTGCGACCAGTTTGAGAGAGATGACCCTCTGGAGGATCAGAGGGAGAGTTAACCCATGAAGTGAGCCCGTAATTGAAGCTGAGCCTCCAGACAGGGAAAAAGGTGGGAAGAAATTTTAAGCCATCAGCCTCATCAGCTATTCTGGGAGCTTTTATGCTGCAGCAGAAGCAGCCAAGGGGAATTTTTCCTTCCACATTGATGGAAGTGGAATCAGGCTACTTATCTTTGATGAAATGCCAGGAAATTGTTGATTGTGTTTAGAAAGAGCAAAAAAGTATAATAAATAGTTCTTCCAGCTCTGAGACAGGATGAGAAGTTAGAGTGAGGAGACAAGACCTGATAACCATCCGTGCACATCCTTTCTTGCACTGTGACTGATGTGACTCCAGTATCCACAGTGGATCTCAGGCTAGAGAAGACATTGAAGTCTATTGATATTTCTGCTACCTGAAGAGCTGACGAACCTTGAGTTGGGATATTACAAAAAAGGGACTGCTCTGGCCTGGCAGATCATAGAGGTACCCCATTCCAAAGGGTAGCTCTGGATAATGCAGAAGGAGATGCCATGGGGCAGTTATTGCACAGAAGAAAGACAACCCTAATTCTGGTAGGGCTCACCTAACCTTGGAAAGCAAACTGATGAAGATATCGTCAAACTCTGGTCAAGACAGAGAGGAACTCCAGGATGATGTTTCTTGTATGAAAGCACCATGAAAAGAAGGTAACAAGAGTTTTCTGTGCCATCAACTGTCAAACCAAGGGCAGCTGAAGAAAGGAGGAGGACCTCAATAAACACAAAGGAAATCCACCTGAGTCCATACTCAGCACCCTCCATTAGAAAACAGAAGTGCTGATCCTATTACTGATGGAGCTGAAGCAGTGTGAGATGTAAAAGGCTGGTGTAGACAACTGTGAAGCTGCCTATGTGAAGGCTGAGTCAAGTCCTCTGGTGGGCTACAGTTGCATGATGTTGGGGCTGTAGGTGTTGTGGAGGAGGTGGTGTTTTGGTCCTCTGCTGGCATCTCGCAGAGGTTTGGTCTCCAGAAACAGTAAGCACAGTGTGGAAGCTTTCCTCTTTCTTCTTATCTTTTCAGTTAAAGCCCAAACAGGTGAAAAAGGAATATATCTATATTGTTTTGTTTGTTTGTTTGTTTTCAGGGAAAGCAACCCTTTGCACAGGGAAATTAGCAGGAAATAAACACAGCTCCTCAGCTGCACCCATGGGACTGCTCCTCTGGGCACACTCAGGCCCCTGCATTGCATGTGTTGCTGGGGAGAGCATTGGAGGTGCCAGCCCTGCATTGAGCAATGTGCAAAGGGTGCAGATAGGTAACAGCTACCCTGATGATGGCTTTTTATTTTTTTAGAGCTGGTGATCTGGAGGAAATGCATTTGTTTTGGAGATTTGAACAGAAGTAGTAACAGATGCACCGTGTAATAAAAACGTGAAAGCCACTATTATGCTTTCAGGAAGAGAACAGAGAGGAGAAAAACTGCAGGCTTCAGAGATAAACACACGCAGAATTATGGAAAAGCAATACTGAAGAGTTCGCCAATCACCTTCCCATTTCCAAGGTGTGTTACTCCTAGAGCTAAATTAAATACATAATCACTTCCCACCCCTCCCCACCCTCCCCTCCCCAAGAAAAAGCACTAAAACCAAGCTCCTACCACACCAAAAAAAAAAAAAAAAAAAAAAAAAAAGGGGAAAACAGTGGCTGCTGTCCCTTCATTTGGAGAGCTCTCCTGTTTCTCACACCTGCACTGGTACATCCCCCACTTTTAGGCAGCCTGGGTCAGTTCTTGTTTGGCATCTCCTCCAGCCCAGGGGTAGGTCACCCCACCACACTTTGCAGGGTCTATGCTGCATGCCCAGAAAGGAAAATTTGGTTTAGTGGAGCCTCTCTATAATGGCTATGTTTAACCCTTCACACCCAAATGTTTTCATTAGCACAACCCCAAATCTAGAGAAACTCAAGGAGCTTGTTTGAGGGTGGGAAGAAGCTGTAGATAAAGGGGAAAGGGCAATTGTGGGAGCTTCTTGCATCACCTGCACCTCTAAAGGCTGTAAGTGTGTCAAATCAAGCTACAGCTAGACCAGTGCCTTTTCTTCCACAGTTGCTATAAGCATATTTTCATGGAAGAATAAAAATAGGCAAGCTGATGTGGCTGGTCTTAATCTCTTAATTTTCCCCCGTACATGAAGCAGGGGTGCCAGGTCCCTCAGCTACCAGCAAAGCTGGTGTTGGTGTGCAAGGCTGCTATGGACCAGCTGGATCACAGGACCTGTTCTTCCCTGGCTCCTAGTATTTATCTCTTACACGTCCATTGTGGGACCCTCTTGTCCTGTACTAATATCCCATCATGTACAATAGGACTTGTGAAAAAAACCCCCACAAATAAATAATTAAATATGTATTAAATAATAATAATAAAAAAAAAGCCCACAAAAGCCCCTTGTCCCTAAATGGCATAGTTCTTTCAAGGAGGGTATTACTTTTAATCATTTTTAAATTCATATAAAGTAACTTGGAATTACCTACAGTGGACTCTCTATAAAGCCAAATTGTATTGCATTTAATACCTGTGCTTTTAGACCTCTCTTTCCTTATTTTCTTGTACTTAGATAGATTTTTCCTTTAGAGGGCTTTATTTTTTTTCTTTCCAAGTGTCTGTGCTGGTTCAAAAGTGACTCAGGACTTGATCAATACCTCTGGTGACTGTTGGTACAGCCACTGCTGGGAAGCCAGCAGAGAATTATTCAGGTGAAAGCCTCTGAGAAAAATCAGTCAGGGGAAGGTCGGTTAGTTCACTTGTTTGAAATCTTCGTCGTTTTTAGAAATGGGGGTGAGACAGCCAAGAAACAGATTTTGGAGAATGTCAGAAGTATTTAAGTACTCGATGGAGGGAGGTGGGAGTTTATAGCAACAAAACACATTACCAGTAAAACACACACACACACAAAGGGCATGTTTCCAATTCCACTGCACTTTGTGGTAGGGAAAAGTCGGTAAGGACAGAAGAAAGGCCTTTCTGGTTCAGCTGAAGGGAGCATCTGTACTTCCCACAAAGGCTGTCCTGACCTCCAACTGTTTTCCTCTCTGGTGAATTCCCACCTGATGTTATTTCTCTGCCTAGTAACACCCAGCAGATTTTCCTCCCTGCCTTCACTCCTTCCCTCCATCAGCCTACACAAATATCTTCCTCCCGAAGATGTTAAAGGTGCAGAGTGATGGTGATGGAGTCTGCAGATAGGTACAGCTTGTGTGTGGGGGAAGTCAGAAACTCCTCAAGAGGTCACATTCCCTTGTAGCCTTTTACCTTATGTGCTACTGTCTTCTCCTCCCAATATGACTTGGAGGGACCAGGAGGACTCTCCCTGCCTTTCCCCTCTTGTCCTTGGGAATAAAGTTTATTCCTGATGCTTGTAGGGTGTTAAGCCCCTCCAGAAATGTCTTCCGATGCCAAGCGATGCAAGGGAGTGAACTTACTGCCTGTGGTGGGGATCAGTCTCATGGGACCCTGAAAACATGCTGCTTTCCCCTGGGACTGAACCGGGTCACACCATGCCACAGGCACTTGGATGCTCTAATTGAAGAATGCTCCACTGTCAAAATGCTCCCCGGGGACTTTCTGCTCCAGCAGAGCATCCTGACCTTGCAGCGCTGAAGAAAAGACCCGCACCACTTCTGCGTTTGGGCAGCCAAAGGGAGGAGCAGCGGCTGGGAAACCCAGCCCCAACACATTCTCCATGAGTCTCACTTTCCTCCCCTCTTGCTCCAGCCTCGCACAGTAGATGCTGTGCTATGCACTGCATGGGCCATACATTCTTTCCAGCCATGTGCTATCTCATCTTCCATGAAGGAGCAGCTTAACAAATTGGTCTGGAAGGAGTTTCTTCATTAGAGGGAAAATGTTTTGGTGGGACAACAGCAATCTGTATTCCTCAGAGGTCTCCAAGCACTAACAGGTGATGCTCAAGCAGAAAAGGTGTGGGACTGAACTTTAGGGACCTCCTTGTTGAAGCATTTGCAGCACATCACTGCATCGGCCTGTGAAAAAGTGACTGTCACCCCCAGGCTAAACCCAGCACTGAGAAACCTGACAGCCTGGGGGAAGCCAGCCACAAGTGACTTCTCCCGTCTTCCTCGGCAGGGAAGATAAATGTCATAAGTCATCAGCCGTCACGGCTTATACAAGGCACATTTTTCTTTCCCTGGTGCTGAGCTGAAGCCGCTCTGGATGGAGGGAGAAGGGCGAAGGGGAGCTGTGAATCCTGCTAAACTTCTCATGTCCCTTGGGTGGGTCTGTCAGCACCAATAGAAAAATGTGCGCATAAAACTGGGGGAAACAATACATGCAACCACCTGAGCACTGAAAAGGTAAGCCAAAGCAGGTAGATAGATGGGTAGACATCTGTGCAACACCCAGTCCTGCAGAGCTGAGCACAGACTCTCAGCACCTGCTGCCTTTGCTGAAGAAATGCTCTTCTTGCAAACTCCAGCTGAATACAAGCAGTGGTGGACCACAGGGGTTTAGTCCTACACCCCTTCTCAGTAGCTACCTCTCCTCATTTTTAGCATGGGTACCTGAGCTGCACAAGTCCATCCTCCACAAGTCCCCTCCTTGGGCTGAAGAAGCACCTTAACTGCCCTGCAGGTGGGCATCCATCCTCCTAGCACCCATGAACCCCAGCTCCTTCTGTGCAGCCCAAAGGCCATGGGCCACATGCTTCTCTCCATGCATTGGAACGAGTACAAGGGAAATGTTTTCAGTGCTGAAAAATCCATTTTCTTCCCTTTTGCTGCCTGAAAGAAACTCATGTACCCCAGCAGACTCTCCTTATTCTGGGCACAGAAGAGCTGGCTCTGCTTTCTGCAAAGCACAAGTCATCCCAACAGCTCACAAGCATGGTGGCCATCAGAAAGCAGCAGGCTGGAAAGAGTTAGAGCAAGGGGAGGAGATAACGCTGGGAAGCTCAGCTTCTCTCCCAGCTTCCAGGTAGTTTGTGCTTAATGGCAAGTAGTAATTCCTGTAAAAACAATTAATTTTCTATTGCTGTCATTTCACATTCTAAAGGCCAAGAAAATATTTTTGGCGTGGCAGGTGGTGCTGGGCTGTGCAGGCAGGGATGGGGATATTCATCCCAAGAGGCAGGTGCCTTTTCTGAGAGCCAAATTCTGATCTAAGTGGTTCCCCTACTGCCTCCAGTTTGGATGGGGGATGAAACTACGAGTCTCCTCTTACCTGAAACCATGGTTGCTGCTTCTCAGTCCCACTCATCAGCGTGGAGAGGAGGCAATTGTTGTAGTCAGCCCACTGCAAATGCTTTCCTTGGGAATACCTAAAGCTAAATACACCCCCTGTGTATTTAACAGTCTAGAGTGGAACCTTACCCATGATCGTGTCCAGTCTCTCCTGGAGTCCACACAACCCCTTGGCATCCCATAGGAAGTGGTCTCACACTCCAGTGCCCCCTGTTGCATGAAGAATTACTTATACTCTTCTGACAGCACCTCCAAGCCACAGGCTCTACCAAAACACCTCCATCTCAGTAAAGGACCACTGTGGTGTTTCTGTTCTCAGTTCACCCAGGGAGAAAAGGACAAATCTTGCTGAATCCAGGATGACTTTGGGTCACTAAGATAAAACTCTGCTCCCAAACTTTGCTGGGTGATGAGCAAATAATTCCATGCAAATAGCTTGCTAAGTGAATTGAGTTTCTCTCACCTCTCACAAAGCACCCGCGAACACGCTGTGACCCACGATGTCCTCAGGTAAACCAGCTATTGGAAATCGTTCACCACTTCAAAATTTGTTCTTGGGCCTATGGCGTTCAATAAGCAAGCTGCGTGGATCAGCAGTGGCTGGCAACAGAAACCAGGAGGTGTTTTCTTCCCCTTCCTAAACATGCCAGAAGTCCATGGTGTGGGATGTGTCCTGGAGAGAGATGGTGGACACAGAGGATTCCTGAATTTTGGAGCCTTTCAAACCTTTGCCTCCCTGAGCAATTAAGCCTTGTGTAACATGTCGCTCCAAGGGAAAATGGAGCCTGGCAGAGAACACAGTTCAGATTTAATCTTGCTGTATTGAGCTCACACATAAATAATTACCTGTGAACTTGCTGCTTCGATCTGCCCCACTGACTGGCCTCTGTTGGTGCCTGGGAAAGTCTCCCTTCGTTAGATGCTTTGCATAAGATGGGCCAGAGGAGAGGTGCCAAGGAGAGCAATGATTTTTTAACGTGAACGCATCAGGCACTGTTTGCAACATTTGCCCAAAGGATATTCAGTCCTAGTATCGCTATTTTAGTGGTGCCTCTTTGCAATGATTAATTTAAAGTGCCGGCATTAGGAATCATGGGAACATATGAGAAACCCAGTTTTTCTTTTAAAATAGAAGTAAGTTTCCTTCCCAATGTTACAGAAGAAATCTAGAAAAAGGTCATCATTAAAGATACGTAAAACACTCTGCCACTTCTCATCTCATCTCATCTCATCCTTTTTCATTCCATTTCTTAATTTGGAGAAGAAACCCTGTCATTTGGAGTGCACCATATGGTTTCTGATCAACAAAATGGAAAAGCTGGTATCATCCAACCTTTAGCAGCAGATGCCCTGATTTCCCACAGCCAGGGTGTTCAACAACAGGCCCACCAGCCACCACCTCACATACGACTTTCTAGAGCTTTTATGACAAAAGTAGACCTTGTGGTTCCCAAAGCAGTGAGGTGTGCGGACCGAGGATGACGTCTCCATCCCTCACTTCCTGGTGTATAGATCAAATCTTCCCCCTTCCTGCCCAGCAGCCCTTCCTGGTCATGGCTCTGTCTGCATCCAAGGAGGAGAACTGCTGCCAACCTTTGCCTGGGGCGGGGCTTGTCTGTGCATTATTTGCCTGCTTTGATGATGCAGCCTATTTTTTTCAGGCCATTTGACAATGTCACCTTATTAGGGACCTTCACCATGACCATGAGCTTGTCTGTTCTTACACTTTGTATTTTTTTGGCCTCTTTACATCTGCTGTGTAGTACTGAGAAACATATGGCCTCTGGTTGAGTATGTGGAGGAGGTCATTACCATGTCTCTCTGTTCCATCCCAGAAGATGGGACCTTAACCAAGGGTCTTTTTTTGTGCATTTCTTTGTGGGGTTTTTTCCGCAGTCTGACATTTTGAAACAATATCCTGTTGCTCAACAAGGCCAGGAAAAGTCTTTCCTATAAATCTGCAGCCTGCTTCCCTGAAGCTGTGCTTTGGACGTGGTCCCATGGTAGCAGGTGACCCCAGCACTGCCTTCCCCTTGCTGTACCACTGCCTCCCCATCCCAGGTGACCCTGTGGCCAGCTCTCATCTCACTGCTTCCTAATGGCATGTGCTGCATCTGCCTGGGCTTCCAGTGCTACTGCTGCTCTCGGTCAGAAGAAAGACAAGCTTCCTCCAAAACAATCCCAGAAATAGGCTAGTAGGGGGGTAAAGCTGCTTATGCCCTAGTGAGACCACATCTGGAGTATTGTGTCCAGTTCTGGGCTCTCCAGTTCAAGAGGGACAGGGAAATACTGGAAAGAGTCCAGTGGAGGCTGTGAAGATGCTGAGGGGACTGAAGCATCTCTGGGCTGAGGAAAGGCTGAGAGCCCTGGGACTGTTTAGCCTGGAGAAGAGAAGCCTGAGAGGGGATCTGATCAATGCTGATCAAAAGCTAAAGGGCAGGGGTCAGGAGGATGGGGCCAGACTTAAAAGAAGTGGTGCCACTTAAAAGAGGTGGTGCCCAGCGACAGGACAAAGGGCAACAGGCACAAACTGGAACCCAGGAGGTTCCATCTGAACAGGAGGAAAAACTTCTTTGCTGTGAGGGTGGCAAAGCCTGGCCCAGGCTGCCCAGAGAGGTTGTGGAGTCTCCTTCTCTGGAGAGATTCCAAACCCCCCTGCACAACTCGATCCTGGGCACCCTGCTCTGTGTGACCCCTGCTAGGTTGGACCAGATGATCTTCTGTGTCCCCACACCTGTCTCAAGGCTCCTCCATCTTCTATTGTGGCACTTTGCTTTTGTGATCCCTGGTGCATCTCTCTGCTCTCTTCCCATTCCCTTGTGCTTGGCACCCTGGGTGAATCCCATCCCTGACGCCAAACCTTCAGCAAGCAGAGGGCTCGCAGTTATTTACCGGGGAAAGGATAAGCTACGGCGTTTATATAAAACATATTAATAATTTCGCCCTTTCCCTCCACATTTACCAAATTGATTTTTGAACCGCTAGCAGTCGTATTGCAATAAATATAGTTGGAATCCATTGCACGTAATGGTTTATAAATTGTGAGTCATAATTCAGCAGGAGCCTTGGGTTCGGTTTGCTGGCTGCTGTCAGTGCGTGCGTGCACGCCTGTGTTTTCCTTTCTCCAGCCCTTAAGCCTGGCACAACTCTCCAGTGGAGTAATAAATTGGGAATAATAGAAGCTCTACTAACTAAATTTCACTTGTCGGTTGGAAGACTTCATGCTGTGTGTTAAGTTTTTGCAAACAGTGCAAGGTAAAAAATAAAAATAACTGTCTCCCTCCCCCCTACCAAGCTCTCCAGTCTGTGCTGTCAGCATGTCTGCATGAGAGGAGAGCTCCTGTTTCCCACTCCCAGGAGCAGCATTGGTTTATCCCCACCATTAAAACAGCCCCTTGTGTCTCTGGGAAGCACCGGTGCTGTGGAAGGAAGTAAGCTTGCAGCTATTTTGTGATGGGGTCCCCCTGCTGGGGTGCCACCAGCCCACCCACAAAGGTGGGGATGTAGAGCAGGGCTCAGCAAGGGACCGAGTGCTGCCCCAGGATGCGGTAGCAGTGGCATCAGGGTTTACATCTAGCTCACAGCATGTGGTCCTTCCTCCAAGCGGTCTTTGGCTGTTGTCCAAGATGTCTGTTTTCAGTCCATCACTGGATCTGCACAGGGGGATGTTTTGTCATCATGCATGGGAAGGTCCTTGGGGCAGAGGAGACCTGGGTGGGAGCAGCTTGGTCCTGGCTTATTCCCCAAAAGTTTGGCTCCAGCAAAAAGATTTTTGGGAAGAAGGAGCATTCACCAGTGAGGCAATGCCTTCTGGATGGGGATGGAGATGATCACTGCCTCCAACAAAACCTTTGCACAACTGGGCATGAGATGCCATCCCTGCAGCCACCATCCCAAAAATCAGGGGAGCAAAGGGAAACCGGAGGGTTTTGTGCAGGTGACAAGATCCTCCTGGGGTGCAGAGACCAAGCTAGAGCTCCGTGCAGCAGCCGGGCAGGAAAATCCGTATCTGCTGCAGATTTATTATCTGTTGGGAGAAATGTAGCACAGATATTTTTAAAACGTGGGGCTCCTAAGCTCTCCAAATGGGCCGGCTCACCTGCTATTTTAACAACATGTTGTGACACCATCGTATTTTATGAGTATTCCTCTCGGGCTTATTAACTCTAAGCTGTCTCGTCCCATTTTGAGGGAGGAAAATGCCATCGAGTTGACCGCTCTGGTCACACCGGAGCTGTTTAATGAGTTTTTACGGGGTGCAGAAAATTTAAGAACCAGTCCAGGACTTTGGAGAGAAAAAAAAAACAAACCAAGGATCAGTTAGGAATGGTGGCATTTACATTGCTCTTTATTTTCCTGCTCTTTTCGCTCCGTGGCCTTGTGTTTATTGTAGGATGGTTGCACGAGAGGCTGTGAAACTTCATCTGAGTCCCAGTGATGAAGATGGTGGGAATATTTAAAGCGTCATTGCAGCAACGTGAAGCGGCACATCCCTGGATGCAGACTCTTTTCTTCTGCCAAAACCCCCTTCTCCTGGAAAAATACTCCCCCAGGTGCTGCTGCGGCCACTGCGCACCCTTGGGCAGAGGGAGAGGCAGTGTCAAGAGAAATGGGGCTGAGGTCATGAAAGAGGGAAAACAAACTACATCTCATGTCTGGGAATCAACTGCCAGCACAGAAGAAAGGCAGAAAAAGGGACTTTACAGCTTCTCCCTTCACCGGTGGCAAAGGGCTGGGAGCAGGCCCAGGGATGGGATTGGATGCCCAGCTCTGCAGGCTGAGGCTTTTGGTGACCAAATGAGTTTATTGGGGGGGGACGGGAGAGGGTGAGGGGGGTGTGTGGAAGAAAGCTTTGGAGAAAAACATGTCTTGTAATGAGATGCTGGGAAGCTGGTAAGTTTGGGGGATGCTTGCAGCACTACTGCTCTGTCACGCCACTTGGCATGGGAACGTTGTCCCCCTGCCAAGCCCTGCTTTCCATGTCCAAAGCAAGCCAGAGGGCTTCAGCAGGTTTGTGCTATGCACTGGATGCATTACCATGCCAAGGCAGGGGGTCAGGCTGGGGCTCTCAGTGCCCGCTTTCCCTGCACTAGCCTGTTTTCCCTTCTCTGGAGCACAGCTTTCCAGCAGGAGCCAACTGCTGGCACCAGCGGTTGGTGAGAGAAACAAGCCAAGTAGAAGCATGACACATCCCAGAATAACAACAAAGAAATTACTTTGAAGAGCCTGATCCGGCATCAAGGAATGATAGCATTTAACCCTTGGTGGGACTTGCTGCTTTTGGAGATGGTGCATGGGATGGGCAAGCTGTAATAAGGTGAATTTTGGCAAAAGAGCCAGCTGTTGGAGAAAATCACCAGCAATGTCCCATTCCCACCTTTAGGGATAACCATGTCCACCTAAAGAGCTTTTAGCCACACCAGGGCTGGAATCCTTTCACCTGTGGCCTAGCTCTGCTACTGGCTTTAAAGGAGGCTTGTTGAGGCTGCTATTACTTCCAGGATCTGGTGGATGGGATGTGTGAGTGCTTGAGATCTTGTGTGTGGTTGGAAGAAGATGCATTGTCTGAGCACTGTGGGTATGCAAGTAGGAGATATGGAATGAGGGTTGAATGCCTGTTGCAGAGGGCTTTGGTGGGGTGGTTGTTTTTTTTTTACAGCTAGCCCTTAATAGTTGTTGAGGGCTGTGCTCTGCTGCCACCAATACTAATACTAGCTGAGTTGTGTGAGCACCTCCTGGTTTTCACCTTTAGGAATGGGAAAGGAAACCTTGATCCCCTTTCCTGGCAGAGCATTCTCCAGGCTGCTTATGCTCTACCTTCACTCTGGTTTTATACATTACAGTCACTGTGGAGTTTTGCTTGAAAAAAACCTGAAAAGGTAGCCAAGAAGAATACACATGACTGCCCAGGAGAGATAATCAGTTGTTAAAACAAGACTGCTGCTCTAATTAGGAAGGAAATTAAATTGGGTTTAATGTGGAATTAACTCAGGCCTCCTTTATCCTGCCCATCTACTGTGCTCTCCCAGCCCCTTCAGAGAGACAGATGGGGGGGGGGGAGGGGGGGGTGTGAGAGGTGGAGAGAAAACTCAATCTCTCTGAAGCCACCATCCTCTGGAGATCCCTCCAGAGTCTGGAACTGAGTAGTGCCCCAGTAAGATACCAGTCCCTTCTGCTCATCCAAAATGACAGGATATCAGGGGTTGGAAGGGACCCTGGAGATCTTGAGTCCAACACCCTGTCAGAGCAGGACCATACAATCCAGCACAGGTCACAAAGGAACTCATCCAGGAGGGGTTTGAAAGTCTCCAGAGAAGGAGACTCCACAACCTCTCTGGGAGCCCATTCCAGTGCTCTATGACCCTTACAGTAAAGAAGATCCTCCTCATGTTGAGGTGGACCTTCCTTTGCTCTAGCTTACGTCCATTTCCCCTTGTCCTGTCACAGGGCATGAGTGAGAAGAGGCTGCCCTCCTCCTCCCAACACTGAGCCCTCAGATATTTATAACCATTTATCAAATCCCCTCTCAGTCTTCTCTTCTCCAGACTGAAGAGCCACAGGTCTCTCAGCCTTTCCTCATAAGACATGTGATCCAGTACCTTAATTATCATTGTAGCCCTCTGTTGGACTCAAGCAGATCTTTGTCCCTCTTGAGCTGGGGAGCCCAGAACTGGATGCAATATTCCAGGTGAGGCCTCACTAGGGCAGAGTAGAGGGGGAACAGAACATCCCTCAATCTACTGGACACACTCCTCCCCAGGAGGTGGTCTTCCTGGCCACAAGGGCACATTGCTGTCCAATGGATAACTTGCTGTCCTCCAGGACTCCCCAGGTCCTTCTCCATGGGGCTGCTCTCCAGCAGATCACCTCCCAGTCTGTACTGGTGTAATTTATTATTCCTTCCCAGGTGCAGGACTCTGCACTTATCTCTGTTGAACCTCATGAAGTTCTTCTTTGCTCAGCTCTCCAGTGTGTCCAAGTCCCGCTGGATGGCCGCACAGCCTTCAGGTGTATCAGCAAACTTCCCAGCTTCATGTCATCAGCAAACTTGCTGAGAAGACACTCTGTCCCGTCATCAGTGTCATTGATAAAGATGTTGAATAGGAACAGACCCAGCACTGATCCCTGGGGGACTCCACTAGGTACATCTCTCCAGCTGTAACAGGTTGTGCAGGGTTGTAATCCTACTTATTTCTCTGCTTCCCCCTTGTATAATACTAAACTCTACCATGTCATGATCACTGTCGCCAAAGCTGTTCCCAACCCTAGTGTCCCCAACCAGTCCTTCCTTATTAGTTAATACAAGGTCCAGCAGTGCACCTCTCCTTGTTGGTTCCTCCACTACC
>JANHGN010012085.1:89094-114086 GCA_024605025.1 Megaceryle maxima
GGTGGTCTGTAGTAGACACCCAGAACAGTTTCACTCCCTTTTCCATGTCCCTTAATTTTTACCCACAAGCTTTCAACATCTTCTACCTCCCCTCCTGGATAGAACCTAATACATTTCAGTTGCTCTTGCACATAGAGAGCAACACCACCACCTCACCTTCTTGGTCTATCTTTCCTGAATAGTACATAGCCATCCATAACAACATTCCAGTCATGGGAGTTCTCCCACCATGTCTCAGTGATTGTAATTGTATCACAGTCATGCATCCCAATATATATCTCTAGCTCCTCCTTCTTATTCCCCATGTTCTGTGCATTAGCATATAAGCATTTCAGAGAGGTGGCTAAGTTTTTAGTTTTGATTCTTGTCATCAAACCATTCCTCTGTGGCCACCAACCAAAAATGTACCTTCAGCTCTGGTATCACCAGTTATATGGGTTCATGCACAGCTTGTGTTTCACTGCTGTATCCTGCTAATTTTTGGCATCCAGGGAGCAGGCAGAAGTAGCTTGCCTGTGCCTAATAGGTGGTTTAAGCTGTTAGAAATGATCTGTTTATTAAATCAGTCAGTACTTTCTACCTCTTTAGGTGGAGGGTTAAAAGCCTGTGTTATTGATGCTAATATAGTGGCAATAATGTTACCGACTTCTCTCCTTTGAAAGGAGAATCACTCTGGCTTTTAAATCCCTCCCCTCAGGAGGAAAGTGTGCAGATAGGTGAACTGTGGTCAACATGCTTTTGTGGTCCTTCCCCTCTTGACAATAAAGTGATCCAGCCTTTGCTTGTCTCTGGAATGGTGCTCTCCCTTCAAATGCTTTTCACTGCTCTTTGGGGAATGAGTCTGGGTTTCCCACATGTGGCTGAGGATTTCCAGGATGTTAACAGCTTCTAAAAGTGGGTGAAACAAACTGTTAGCCATGATAAAAATGAATGGTAAGGTATTGACACAACCCTAGTAGCATCCACAAGGATGCTTCCCACAGCACCTTGTCACCCTGTCTGACATCTTCTGCAGTGAAACACCTTTTCTCTGTTTTCACTTGAAATCCAGCTTTGCACATTTGGAGGAGGAAAACAGAGTTGTTAGCACTGTGTCAGGAGTTTGCCTGCAAAACAGAAGAGATGGCTCTAAAATTGGCTTGGGGTGGTGGTGATGGGGATCTCCTCTCCAGCAGCACACACTGTTTGCAGGTAGTGGTGGGAGAAGACCACTGATCGAAGGGAGAAGAAAATCTGGCCCATGGGAAGACTTTGCCAATGCGAGTGTCACGTAGAAGCTTGAATGGCAGGAAAGACCTTATCTGAATACCATCTTGCAGAGCAGTAGCTACACCAGTTTTCATTCGTGTTGGCTGATTTGAGTGTATTTATTGGCAGAAGCCAATGTTTGGAGATAATTTGCTGATTTTGCTGTTTCTAGGCAAGCTCCTTTGCAGCGATCTCATGCCATGCAGCCTTCATCATTACCTCTGAGCCTGCATGCCAAGGGCAGAACCCTCCCAACCAGACCTCCCAAAGAGCTGGGCACTGAAGAGAAGCCTCACCAGAGAGCTGTGAGCGTCTTAAATCTGTCTGCTCCTCCTCTCTCCATCATCCTCCCAACATTTTTACTCTGCTAACCTTTGCATTTTATACCTGTGCAACTCCAGGAGCTAGCAAGGTTGTGGCAAGAGGTCCATACCTGAAGCCATCGAGGTTAGAGCAAAATGGTGTCATGGGGCACTGCTCCCTGAGGCAGTGAGTTCCATCAGTAAATCATCTCCCCCACTTAAAAGGCATCTTTTCTCTTTTAAATTTAAATCAAGCTCCCACCCCTGAATGTTTTCATGCTGTGAGAAAGGGGAAATACCTTGCTAGGACTATCAGTTATGTCTGTGCTCTATTATGGGCCTCTTATTCAGCTGCTTTCTGAAACTGCCAGTCCCTGACCCATCAATCTATCCTTGTCTCTTTTGGTTTCTATTACTTGTCTCAGAGCCTCTTCTGTCTCTGCTGTGTCTTTCCTTGGATTAAAAATGCAGACATATCATATATGTCCTCTGAGGAGTTAGGGGAATCTGATGAGTGGGCTCTTTGGAGATGAAAACACTCAGGACAAAGGAACTGCCATATGTTCAAGTTCATCTTGATGAGCTGCTGAACACGTACCAGAGTTGTTTGAAATGAGGATCTTTAATATGTTGTGGATGTGTCACCTGAGCCATGCACCAAGGAAGAAAACCACTTCTTGGCTTTTCCCTTGGATTGAGTTCCTATAGGTGCCAGCCTTCTGCCTGACTGTCATGGCTCGCTCTGAGGAGATCCTTGGCAATAAACGAGCAAATTACTGGATGGCTGAAAAATGTACACTCTGTGTCCTCTGTAACTTCCAAACAACCATTTGTGGAAGTGAAATGGAACTGCTGAGCCAGACCAGAAAGCTTCAATTTCATCTCTGCAAACACTGAAGAGTCAAAGATTTCTCTTGTTGTTACTTTTTTTTTTTTTTTTTTAATGCCCTCAGAGCCCCATCACACTTGGACAAAATCTTCAGGTAACTTCATGCCCTTGCACTCTTTGCCTCCTTTCTTTAGATGAAAATCCCCTCTTGTCCAGTGGGTCAGCAGATGTACAATCTAAATCCCACTGAAATCCTGTTTACCTGGTTGAGGCATTGGCAAAAATAACCAAATTGGGATTATTTGTCATCTAGTTGACCTGGCTTTCCTGAGCACTTTTGCTGGGAAGAGCATCTCTGATGGTTTCTATCTTTTCATCCACCCAAGACTGCACTGTGGCGCTGTGGTCTTTGCTTCAAGACCCAGAAACCTCAGCTTGTCCCTCTTCCACTTGCCTGTCTGGCTAGGGGATGGATTGGGACCACAAGCTTTGCTCTGAAGGGTTTCTGAGAAGCCAGCATTGTGTCCCAAGGAAGCCTTGCTCACCAGGAGGCTTATCTGCCCTCTCCAACCTGCAGAGAAGTCCATCATATAGCAGCTGTGAGATGGCTGATCTGCATAATTTTGTGGTTTCCATGTTTCTGGGTGTTTTAATCTGTTGCAATTAGCTCGCAAGCCTTGTTTTTTTATGACTGTTTGTAGTTCTGAGTGTTTGCCATATATCTTTGGGCCTGAGCCAGAGAGGGAGGCAGTCTGGAAACCAGCTGGTAACTGAAGCTGGTCAGAGCACTAGACTGATGCACAAATTATTATATGATTCAGAGACATGAAGAGGTGAAGGTTTGATCTTTACCAGCCTGGAGTAACACTCCACTAAAAACAAACAAACAAAAACAAACAAACAAACAAAACCCCTACCTTCTCAAAGAAAACAAGCCTCCACAAATTGACTCCAATATTTGGGTCCTTCTTCACATCCACTCTATGCTTCAAAACTAGCAAATAACTGTTCAGTAACAGTTGAACTTGATGATCTCATAAAGATCTGTAAAGATCTCTTACAACCCAAATGATTCTGTGATTATATGAATGAGTTGAGGAAACTTAATGTTTGGTTGTCCACAGGAGCTGAAGGCTTTCGGGTTGCTCCATGAGACTTTCAGCTGCAGGAGGAGCAAGCTTCTAACTCTTTAGAGTTAGCACTGTTAACTCTTGTCTAAGTTTCCAGTTCAGAAAAAAACTTGCAGGCCAAGAAGAATAGGAACTTGCTCTCTGAAAATTTGGGAGGAAAAAAGAGTTGAAAGCTGCTTTGAAAATCTGTTCCATGTTGCTTGTAGAGTGGGAGTGGATGGATGAGTCAAAAGAGCAAACTGGTCTCTGGGAGGTAAAGCATGTCCTCAGTGGAACTTGCAAAGTTGCCTGTTTTCAGGATTTGGGGTGCCTTGATTAGTGGAGAAGTCTGGGTGGTATGGACAGTGCCTGAAAGCATTTGGAGGTGGTGATGTAGACTCCAGGCTTGCTCTGCATGGTCTCCTGGTCGTTTTTTCCCTAGTATCCAGTCTGACCCTCTCTTGCTAACTGTGTAGCTGACACCAGTCAGGGTCTTCCAGCAAACTCTTCTTGCTACTGTAGACCTGGGTAAGCACCACTTACTTTCCTAGAAGATCTGACAAGTGAGACACAGGAGCATCAGCCACCCTGGCTCATTGGGGGTTAAAAATAATCAGCTATACCTAATAGAAACTCAAATTTCAATCATCCGAGCACTGCCGCTGTTGCTCTAGCCAGGTCAGGAGGTGAGGACAAAAAAACAAGGAAGGAACTCTATCAGGACCCAGCATGTTTTTCACTGATGATGGTGTCCTTTGCCATGTTCTTATGCTGGGGCCTTAAGGCAGGAGAAGTCCCCAGAGCATAACCCTGGTGCAGAAGGGAGGGTGAGAAGGTCCAGCAGCTTTTGGGTGTCACTGTCCATTTTGGGATGCTCCTGTCTCCCAGCTATGGGGTGGTGAAACCTCCTCCTGTCCTTCCAGGTATCTGAGGTGTCTGGGAGCTGGGGATGCTCAGGTTTTCTGCTGTGCATGACATTGCACAGAGTCAGCCTGGGATTGCAGGTGCTGCTGGGTTAGAAAGAAACAATAATTCATGTCTCTGTTCCTGGGTCACACTTGAAATTAATGAATGGCTTTGAAAAAATGGTCAAGTTTCCTTTTATTAATATAGTTTGGACTCGTTCTTTGCCCATGGGTGTTTGGGCACAATTAGGCCATGCTTTCATGCTCTCTTCCAACCTAGAAAATGTAAGATTTTCTTTTTTAATGAGAATGGAGATGCTCCACTAATCACATGACTCCCGAAGCAGGGTATTCAGCAGCGGGAGAAAGCAAATATAGTAAGCAGGCTGTGATAAAAATGATCTGGTGTGACTGGTACATGTAGCTAGTCTTCACTAAGACAAAAAAAGTCCATCCCAGGGTTCCCAGGGCTGTAAGAAAGTCATTGCAAAGTACACACCCACTGGATGCTTTCTTGAGTTGAGCTTAACAGGTCTTAATGGGCTAAAAAGGGGGAGGCTGCAAGGAGGAGCCTGAAGAGAAGCCCTGATTGCAAGGCAGCGGGGGGCAAGTGGTCCAACAACCTGTCCAAGCTCTGAGCTTTTTGTTACAACTGGATGAGAGGAGAGAAATGGTGTTTCTCCGAGGCTGCACTGAAGATGGGTGTTTGGCAGGTACCTGTCAGGTGGGATTAATGGGCAGAGATGTTGGAGTAGAAGAATACTAAGGAGAGTTTGCAGTTGTGTGTTTTGTTGTCTAGTTCGCTTTTTTCTTTTCTGGGGGCCTTTGAGGAATGCATGCTTCTGTAGGAAGGAAATACCACACCACAGAACCCCCCACATCCCCTCCCCCCCCCCCAAAAAAAGCAAGCTTCTGTGGCTTGAGCATCTCTCTTGTGGGGCAGAGCCTTCTTGGCATGGGTCCATTCCTGCATCCCACTGGCCACAGGACCTGCTCCCTCTCCAGCATCACCCACCTTTACCTGTATCTTGCATTTAAGGTATTAAAATGTTAGTTTGGGGTGTTTGGTGGGGACTGGGCACCCCGGGGCTGCATGTACAGGCAGTGGTGACCTCAAAACAAGAGGAAAACCAGCAACAGCATGCACGGGGGGGGGGGGGAAATAATCAAGCTGAAGGGAAGGAAAAAACCAACTTGTCCTCTTACAACATAAAAGCCCTCCTCCCCTCGAAGGAAATAAAAGCCAGAGTGAAATGAAGGTAAATGCCAGAGGTTTAAGTACCACACTGCTGAGTGTGTTTTAAAGGTTACCTTTCAGGCGGTTGAAGAGAGAGCGAGTGACAGAAAGGGAAGGAGTTGGAGCACTTCCCATTGCGAGGACCACTCCAGCTCTTAATGGATTTTTATATCCCTGTCTGCTTTCTGTGACATTATTAAAATTGCTTATTTTTAATTTCCCCCACACCCCCCCCTTTTCTTCATCTGGGGGAAGGGGTCAGGGTAGGCAGAAGGACAAACTCTGTTGCCATGGCAATATCTAGCTAGACAATGCACATCTACATGGCTAATTTGGAGCAAAACCTGAAGTTTTGGGGTAGTTTTCAAAGAGGAAAGAAAGAAGCTGCATCTGGGAGCATGTGCACACACGCACAAGCACGCACCGGGACAGAAGTCCCAGGGTTTAATTACAGGCGTGGGAAGGTGACATTTCCAGTACTTACCTGTCCAGGATAAAGAAATGAGGAGCCTGAAGCAAGGTAAACACTTGTGTATGAAGCAAATGCTGTGCAGCAGCCCCCCCCGTGCCTTACATTGAGCAAATATTGCCTGGTTGCTATTCAAAAGGTACAAAAACACTTTTTTTTTTTTTTCCTCTGGCTTTAGGTATCTGCCTTCAGTTTTGGTAGGTTGTGTATGTGCTTGGCAGACCTGGGAGATGTGGGTTGTTTGAATCATGGAATCATTTGGGTTGGAAGATACCTTTAAAATCATTGACTCCAACCATTAACCCAGCACTGCCAGGGCACCACTAAACCATGGCCCTCAGCACCACAGCTACACAGCTTTGAAATCCCTCCAGGGATGGGGACTCCACCACTGCCCTGGGCAGCCTGGGCCAGGCCTTGAAAACCCTTGCAGGGAAGACATTTTTCCTCCTGTCCAACCTAAACCTCCCCTGGTGCAACTTGAGGCCATTTCTTCTTGTCCTATCACCTCTTCCTTGGGGGAAGAAACCGACCCCATCTGTCTCCAACCTCCTTACAAGGGATTGTCAAGAGGCAGAAGGTCTCCCCTGAGCTTCCTTTTCTCCAAGCTGAACAACTCCAGGTCCCTCAGACACTCCTCACAAGAACCTTCTAGACCCTTCCTTGGACACGCTCCAGCACCTAAAAGCAGGCACAAAATTGCTCTCATGCAGCAAGTACCATCTTTCTGCATCCCAGAGGGCTCCTCATCATCTGCTCCTCTGCAATGTCATCCTGGTGGGTAAAACCTGGGTACTGCGAGTTGCCTCAGCACCTGGCAGCGTGAGGTATCAAAGTGAGGGGTGCTGATGGCACAGGAGTTGCCAATGCACTCACTGCTCCACTTGCAGTCCGCAGCGGGCTCCTTGTCATCCCTTCCCAGCTGGATGGGCAGCAGGAAGGCCACCAAAATACCCTGGCAGACAGGTTTTTCAGCAGGACGTGTCCCAGCTCCTCCCCAGGATAGCTGAAGATGCTCTCTGCCTTGCTGGCCAGGGCTTGGCATGGCTTTGCGTCCAGAAGGAAGGAGGTGTGGGGAGCAGTGTGGCTCAGCAGTGCTTGCCAGGCCCCCCAGCACAACTCTGAGCTGTCACGCAAGCTGCTGCAAGACGGCAGAGCCCTTTCTTCAGCCCTTGTTCTCCTTCGAAGGGTGGTTGCAAAGACAGCAACAGAGAAAACAAAAGTCTGCTGCCTCTGAGGGAGGTGTGAATCTTTCCTCCCACCCCACAGCCAGGCAGGTGGGGAAAAAGCACATGCTAAAGGTATCTGTTATATTTTTGAATCCTGGTTTCTCCTTCCAATTGCCCAGTAGTTTGAGTGAGTTTGTTCTCTTTCATTTTGTTTTCTTGCAGGAAACCCAAGCTATGTACTGAGGAATGTTCAGACTCCATTGTGGCCATATGAGCTCCCAGTGGCTCAGAATGAGCTGCCCACCTAGCCATCAGGGAGGATCTTATTTCAACATCCCTCCTGAACCTGGCTTTGTTGTCTGCCTGGGTAAGCTCTTTGCTCATTACATCTCAAGTACCTTATCCTCATGACACAGTGAGGGGCAAGAAAAAGGCACATTTTAGGTTTCTGCGTGGGATAAACAAGTGACACTGGGGCTAAACTGGGATGGGAACCAGCATTTTGGCTGGCCACTTCCCTTTGCCCCTCTGTGACTGAGAGATGTCCAGGGCTGCTTGCTGGGAGCAGGGTGCTTAGAACACTGGTCCAAGCCAGGGCTTGCTGAGTGCAGGTGCTCTGTTTCCTATAATGCCAGGTGGGCATGGGATCCTGGCATGTTCAGCCTGCAGCACCCTTCTTTTTCCAGGGGGTCCAAAAGGATCACAGGGTGCTCAGCCTTCTCTGCCTCTCGTGTAAGGGAGATGCCTCCTCCCCACTGCAACTCTCTGCTCACAGAGCAAAAGCACAGAGTGGAGGTGAAAGGCAATTCAGAGACCAGTATGCATTAGCGCCAGGTTGCTTTGGTGTGACCCGATAGCATCCCTCAGAGCTTGGTCCCTCCTGGCAGGATGAAGGGGTGCAAACCCCTCCCCGTGAGGGCTACGGAGGTGGCACAGAGGGAAAAGTCCTCAGCACAATGGCAGTCTCCACCTCGGCAGGCCCCAGCTCCCTCACTGGATGCCCTGACCGGGCTCTTGCTGGGTGTCAGATGGCCTCACAGAAACAAATTATCACCTTGGCTGGGGAAGTTGATGTGATTTCATTTACTGCTGCTTTTACCAGCCATGCTCAGTGCCCAGCAGGATGTGTAGGCAGCCTGGCTGTGCCAGCACCAGAGGAGGTGAGCGGAGATGATCAAGGGTCCTCCCAGTGCTGAGCTCAATTTTAGCCACTTTCACAGCTCCTGCAGGGAGGGATTTACTGTAATCACACATGCAGATGGAGGGAGAGGGGGAAATTCCATGGTATGGGCTGCTCTCTGAGGCCAGCAGGCAGAGTGGGTCCTCTCCATAGGAGATGGGAACTACAGGAGCCCCCTCCCACCCAGCCACCAGCTTTGCCTCCATGGGAAAGGCTTCAGCAGCAATCCCAGCTCCTGGCAGAGGACCAGAAATGTGAGAGGGATGGTAGATGCTACCTCTGCTTCACCTTCAGCCCTCTCTGTGGATGCATCAGTGAGCTGCATGTGCCAGGGTAGGGACACCAAGAGCACCCTGCACCTAGAGCTCTGTCCAGTAGGCAGCACAGCAGCCCCCAGCTTTATGTCCCCTCTTGCCAGACCTGCCATCCCACCACCACACCAGCCTGCCCCGACGCACGACCAGACACTGTTACTCCAGCAGATGGTTTGGAAGAGTTTGCTTGTTCAAACTTCTCAGCTTCACATCTGAAACCTGTGTTTTGTTGGCAAACAGGTAACACATCTAATAAAATGAACCTAATCTTTCCTCCAAAGCTGTATTTTTTTATTTTTAGCTCTAGGGGCTCCAGTAACTGCTGCTATTGCTCTTGTTTGTTCTGCTCTTATTTCACCAGAAAACCCACAATAAAAATACAGTGGAAGCACTTGAAGAAAGGCACCTGTCAAGGCAAAAAGTTATCAGAAATACTCGGGGGCCACTCAGAAGTCATGTAGCAACCAGCACAACCCCACCAGCTCCTCCTGCACCCAGCCAGGTGTCCCAGGAAGAGCTCTGCAGGATGTGCCTTCATTGAGGATGGGCTGAGGAAGGATCCTGATGCTGTGCTGGCCATGACTCTTGCTGCAGGTCAAGACTGGAAAGGTATTCATGGTACCAGTCCCCCCAGCCCTTGCAAGAGCAGGGTTTAGCATCTGCACTTAAGGTGAGCAGCAGTACCTACTTTGCCTTGTTCAGGCTTGTTTATGGCCTGGTGGCAAAGGAGAAAGGACTGGCTGAATAAAAAGGAAGCAGTGCTATCAGAAAAAGGAAAAACAACCACTGGGCAGCCCCTCCCGAGACCCCATGGTGAGTGCCAGTGTATATAGTTAGCTTTTGGTTAGTTTTCCTTGCATCCCAGCAGCCCCAGGGTGGTACTCTGGAGACCCAGACCAGCACTGCAGGGACATGCAGACATACCCGGTGCCTGTGGTGATTGCTTAATGGGGACAGCACTCAATTAGAACTCGTGTCTGTGTCTATTGCCTTGGTTGATAACGCCACTACGATAGGGGGTGAAAACAACACATGAAAGCAAGAGAGAGATGGAGATTTAATAGGATAATTCTCACTGAAGCATCTCCTGGTTAACCAGCCAGAACCCCACCTGCATCTTTACATTATTTTGCATGTTAACAAGGTCTGCATCCCGTGAAGTGGCTGGTGGGGCATGAGGGGTTATTAAACCTGGCAGTGCCACTTCCATTTATCCTCCAGGGTAACTACGGGATATAACTGTATGTCAGTGCTCCTGTCCAGCAGCCCTTGGGGAGCTGGGTGCCCAGCAGGGTGACTGAGCTCTTCCTTAGGATGCTCACATGCAGCATTGGAGAAAAATCCTGCTGTTTATGAGCTTGGGTAGATTTAGTGTCATCAGGGTGAGCAAACAGGAGCCCTGGGTTTATTTTGCCTTTTTCCCTGCATTTGACTGATGAGTAATAGCAAGAAGCAGGGTAGTGGGAGCAAATTCATAGAATCATTTTGGTTGGAAAGAACTTTAAAGATCATCAAGTCCAATCATGAGCCCAGTTCTGCCAGGTCACTGCTAAACCATGTCCCTCAGCACCACATCTCCATGGCTTTGAAACCCCTCCAGGGATGGGGACTCCACCACTGCCCTGGGCAGCCTGGGCCAGGCCTTGACAACCCTTTTGCAGAAGGCATTTTTCCTGATGTCCAACCTAAAACTCCCCTGGCACAACTTGAGGCTCTTTCCTCTTGTCCTGTCACTTCTTCCTTGGGAGAAGAGACCGACCCCACCTGGCTCCAACCTCCTTCCAGGGAGTTGTTGAGAGCCAGAAGGTCTCCCCTAAGCCTCCTTTTCTCCAAGCTCAACAATGCCTGTTCCCTCATCTGCTCTTCACAAGACTTGTTCTCTAGACCCTTCCCCAGCTTTGTTGCCCTTCTCTGGCCACACTCCAGCCCCTCAATGTCCTTCTGGGAATGAGGAATGGAGCAACCAAGGCAACCGAAAGTGCCTATGCTTGTTTATGTTGCTCTCCCTAATTATCCAAAACAACCTGAGTGGACAGATTTCTTTCTTCCAAGGCTGGGCTGGGTACAGATGTTAAGCTGAGTGGGAAAGATGTGCAAGAGACGGTCATGGACAAAGGCTTAAAAACACAAATATATCACTGGACATTTCTGGAGCTCTCGCCATCCCAGATGACATGACCTTCAATTTATTGAACTTCATCCTGTGATTTTTAATTCTTGTCAGTGCAAATGCAAGCTGGTTGTTTCTGGAAACACTGAACCATCCCCCCCACAAGCCTTGAGAGAAATTCATGTTGCCCTTGTCCCTCCTCAGGAGGTTTTGCTCTGACTGCTTTATTTATCTCAGAATTATCATGCTCTTCTCTGTGACGTTCCTCTGCTCCAACCCTCAGAAAACACATCCTGAAAGATGTCACTCGTTGGGGAAGCAAGTCATAAATGTGTTTGTCTGAAAAACTGCAGAATCAGGCTGGGGAACAAGGAAGGTAGAGGGAGATCTCAAGTTCTCCCCTCACTAGCATCAATAATAGTTCTAGCAAAGAGTGGAGAGCCAGGGAGAAAGCCATAGGACAACACCGCCCCAACTTCTGCCTGGATATTTTTCATGTTTGCTCCTAGGAAGGGAAAAATTTGAATAAGCAGCTGATAAAACCAAACTCTCAGTTACTGTGGGTAGTAAATTAGCAGCAGCAGGTGGAGGGAGGTGACTCAAACTGACTCACAGCAAGTCACGGGGAGCATCCTGTGTGGTCACAGCTTGGTTTGATGGAGCCTTTGACAGGTATCCTTTAACGAGGGGGAACCTCTCTGAATGCCACAAAATGTCATCAGGTTTGCCTGCATTGGCACCAAGTCCTGCTCCAAAGAGTAATTTTCCTGGTAATTAAAATTAATGGGCTCTTAGAGCTTGGCTCCTTCCAGGTTTTCCAAGGCAATAGCTGCCATGGGAGGATTGGTCACTGCATGAGCTGCACAGCTCAGGCTGAGAAGGGATATTTAAAATTCCCCAAGTCTCCAGTCCAGACATAACTTTTTAGCCAAGGAGCATAGCCAGTAGTAGACATTGGAGACTCCTCACCAGGACCCATCTGCTCCAGAAACGCAAACTCTATTCAAACCCAGGCACATCCAGGCCTGTCAATCTCAGGAAGAGATGACAGGCTCTGGTGGCCTCCAAAAGCCTTGTACTTCAGAACTTTGGATTCAGGTCAGTGTGAGCACAGAGCAGGAAAGGCTCCAGTCCTGGTAAACACACACCACTGTGATTTTTATCATGGGGAGGAAAGTCTACGCTGACCAGCAATGCATGGCACCATCCTTAGTGCCTCACCCAAAAGACCAGCATTGACAACAGTCAGCGTGGTGGATGTGTCTGCAGCTGCACGCCATCGAGGAGCCACAGCTTCAGTCAACTGCTATGGTGTTTTTCCAGATACAGTGATCTCCTTTGCTGCCTGCTCGATTTTTCACCCACCCTCTTGGCAAAGAGAGCAGAAGGCTTTGTGCCAGCCACCTCTCCTCCTGAGCGGCTCTTGTTTTCATCTGATGAGCCCAAAATCAAGCAGCCACCATCCTCCTCCACTTCTGTCCATTACTGAGCATGGGGTGGTGGTAACAAATGGAGACCTCAAGCTCTATTTCAGCATATGGGAACAGCACTTATGGGGAACTGCTTCTTGCCTTGGCTTTGCCACCACTAACTTGGTTATGTAGGATGTCAAGCATGATGGATTGAGCTGCAAGCTTATTGCTCATGCCAAAACTGCACTGCATTTCCCTGACAGCACAGACTGTGAACACTCAGCACCTCCAGAGCCACCAAAGACGCATTGTGGAGCATCATCCCCAAGTGCTGGATGGCTTCAGCCAGCTGGAAGTGAAGTCCAGGAGATGCAATTTGAGGCTTGTCACAAATAGAAACACACCGGGACGCATGGCTGGAGACCTCAGCTCCTCCATCCTGTGCCCTTCCCTGATCCGGCCCATCTGGTGGGTCCCCCTGCGGCACCCCTGGTGCTGGTGCCGTTGGCAGGTATATTGCAGGAGGAAACTGGGCTTTGCCTTGGAGAGCAGTGGTTGTCATTCAGCAAAGGATGTTCCCAGTGCTGGGCAGTGACACACATTGTTAGTAAGGCCAGGCTGAATCAAGAAAAACAAGTGAGATGACACTCAATGATCAGCCATTCCTCCCCCTCACTCATAACTCTGTCAGCCCTTTCAGCTGGATTGTCAAAATACGTTTGTCACAGAACAATTCCCACACCTTTCTTTTTTTTATTATTATTTTTTTTCCCCTTTTTCAGACTCTGGCTGAACTCATCCGTTTGGAACAAAACCCAATATTCATTTCCTCTCTGGGCAGTTGATTTTATTATTGGCTCACCTGCTCCTGTGGTTGAAAAGCTATGAGACTAACCGGGTCTTCAAAATTAAATTCTGCGGGGTTTTGAGTAGTGGGGTTTGTTGAGGTTTTTGGGTTTTGGGGTTTTTTGGAGGGGGGAGAGGGGGTTGGTTGGGTGGTTTTTTTACTGCTTTGTTTGAGTTTTGATTCTTCCTCCCCACCCCCCGCATGTATTCCATGACTGCAGGTTACTGGCAGGGATCTGAAGATGTACTTGGCAAAGGCACTTTCTGTCTGGGATGGGGCTGAGCAAAACAGGAAGCCTGATTCTCTCTAAATCAGCATGTTTCCAAAGGCTCAGAATAGTCCAGAGCAGGACAGACCTTGTGTGTCCCTTGTGCAGCTTTTGCTGGGAGTGAAGTGGGGCTGTGGACAGTCACTAGGTGTTCCACCAGGCAGATGAGGCTAAAAGAGGATAATGTGTGTTACTTTGGTTTGGTTTGGTTTGTTGTTGTTTTTTGCAAGGGAGGGGGGAAGGATCCTGCTCAGCACCAGCTTGGCAGCCCTGCCAGGCTAGAAAGGACTCGGGATGTTGCTTGGTCTTGGGATCCTTCCCAGGTTCCCCAGTTCCTGCTGTGGCAGGTTGGCCTGACCTGCATCCAGGAGCCCAGGCTCAGCTCTTCAGTGCACTGCCAGCTTTGCTTATTTTAGCTACTGATCTTCTCTACTGGTCTAGTAGAAGAAATCTCCCAGGGCAGGCAGAGCGGGGACCCACGTGTTCCATTGCATCGCTAAGACCATTTCTCCCAAGCCAGACCGAAATGCTCCAAGGGCTGCTTGGAGAGCTGTGTTAAGGGCTTAGAAACTCCTGATTAGCCACTGCTGGATCAAACTCCTCACCTTTCTGTGACTAGGAGATGTTATCTTCATTCTGCAGCTGGGTTAGCAAGGCCCAAGGGTAGAACCAAGCCCCAAATCTCTGTTGGCTTCAGTTTTCATCTGCCCAGCAATGCTCTCTGCCTTGCTCGTCCACATGCATGTTTTCTGTGCCAATCCTGGTGGAGACATTTGCTCCCTCGGAGTTCCTTGCATATGCTAAACAGGGTGCTGAAGCCAAAAGCTGACCTCACTGTTTCTCAGAAGGATATAAGTTTGCCGACAACTTGTATTTTCACTGACCTCATATCATGAACGATCTGCATCCTGTCTTACCTGGAAATGCCAGCCACGAGACAGCGTTGGTAGCAGGAGCCAGTGTTGTTACTGGAAGGAATATTTTTAGCCTGGCAAGGTGTTGCACTGGGAAGTTTATTCCTTCAGACAGTAGATACCTTGCCATCAGAGCAAGCTCATGGGCTCTCTGGCTGCATCGGCACCATCCCCCCATGCCCCCAGCACCGCCAACAGATCCAGACCTGCCCGTGTGGGTCAAGGCTGGACATGTGTTAGAACATGAAAAGCAATTGCAGCTGAAAATGAGAGGAAGGGGAAGTGTGAAAAAAACCTGGCAGGTGTCAGACGAGCCTCCCCCCCACACACATCCAGTCCCCCTCCCCTGAGCCTGCCCAGAGAGGTCTCCCCATCAGATAACGCCTAGAGATGGGGCTGCTCCAGTGTGCCCATTTGAATTACTATCCTGTCCCAGGAAACTGGTACCAAAGCTTGGTGGCCTGGTGAAGCTGGGTGCTGCTGGGGTGCATGGCATCATCTGGAGCTGCCAGGGACTCGCCCACATGAGGGTGGCTGCAGAGTGTATGGAAATAAGTAAACAGGGTTGGTATCCATGAGGTGAGAAGGGCCATGTGCCCACCCTCCCTCCAGGCTGGCATTTCCCCTGTGATCTTCCTGATAAGCTGGATGCAGGAGGATGGTAAGCAACACAAGCTGTCATCTGCTGTACCTGCAGATTGAAGAGAGGGAAGGAGCTGGCAGACGCTACATGTCCGACGTGCCAGGCTGCCCACGCAGTTTTCTCCCTCCAGATTACCAGCTGCTATAAAGAAACGGGTAGGACCAGCCTTGTAAGTGGGACTGGGACGGTCTGGGCTGAGTTTCCAGCCCCCGTGTGGACCTGCACCATGCAGGATTTTGCAATGCAGACAGAGCAGCCAGGGGGATGGAACAATGCTGCGGGTCTGCGAGCCCAGAGCTAGCTCCTGAATGGCTGCGTTGAAACCCAGAAAAGGAGGAAAAATCCTACCAGAGTGTGTGTGATGCCTGGATTTTGGAATGAGGGGGACTACAGCAGGGCCCAAAGGGATGCAGGGCTGGCTGTGGAAACCTCTGCCTGTATCCCTGACCCATCCCACCACCCTGCCCAGCATTCCTGACCCATCCTATCATCCTGACTGGCATTCGCACCAGCAGGTAACACCAACTGGTCACTGCCTTCCTGTGGCAAGGCCCCTATCTCCGTTCCCCTGCTAAATGAGGATCTCCAGCCTCCCATTATTGGCATGCTGCTTTCCCAGGCAGTCCTGGGCTCTGACCTGCTCTGCTGAGACCTTGCCCGTGCTGTTGCAGGCAGCAGCAGGCAGACATGGGGTGGTGGGTGAAGCTGGGAACTTGGAGTGTGACTTGTAGGTGATTATGTTATTCTTTTGGGGGCAGAAGGAAGCAATTTCCATGTGGCACTCCCTGGGTATACCTGGAGGGCGCAGCTGATGAATAGAACTGTTTTACTTGCCGCAGGCTTGAGCCATGCAAAGCTCAAGAGAGTTTTTTTCCTGAGCTGCTCCATTAACACAAACAGACAGCAATGCTAGCTGCTGACACCAGGGTTAATTAAATCCATCTCTCCATCAATTCTTATTCAACTATTATCGATGGTCATTAGATCAGCGACAAAGTGACAAGCAAACAGTAATAGACTCATCTTAACCCATGCAGTGCTGGAGAAGGGTAAGGGGATCAGGTGAGTAGGGAGGTGGCTTCTCTGGTGCTCTGCTCAAGCTCTACTTGCTCTCCCTTAGAGCATCCCACTGGTATTTGAATGAGTCCCCTTGGTAGGGCAGGTCACCAGTCCCACTCTCCTGAGGAGCAGACTCTATGCCTGTGTTCTTCTCTGTCCCTTTCCAACAGCTTCATGGCCTGAGGTCCCCACAGGAGCTGTACTTTTCCTTCAGGGATGCTGGGGATGGTGTCTGTGGTCTATGGGGAAGTGACACATGGACTGAAGGCAAAAAGGTCTCACTGCTGCATCCTTCTCACTAGGTCATAGGGATAACAGGATGCAGCTGTGCTTTAGCGTTGGTCCATGGGGGCAAAAAATCACCCTCCTCACAAGAAGGCCCTGAGCTGCATGGCAGAGTCATGGGGGTGATGCCACCCTCACAGAGGAGACCCACAGACCATAAGAAAACTAGTTACTGAAATAACTTTATCCATGAATGGACTAAGAAGGGTAAGGGAAACATGCACTTTCTGGCTCCTAGAAGAGCCTTTCCTTCTCACAGCAAGGCTGAGCTGATTTCCCCACTGCACACCCATGTCCTGAAGGCCCTTCCAGTGCCGCTCGCACTTTTACAGCCAGGCTCATGGGGGAAAGCTGCCGCTGCTGCTCTCCTCCCTCTCCTCTTCTGATTAACAGCTTAAACAAGAACTGAAGGCTGCCCAAGGGCTGCAATACATTTTCACGCTTCTGCCGCCGCAGCCAACAAAGCCAAGGTCCAGCTCTCTTCAAGGTCGCTCACAACCTTCAATTGACTTTCCAGCTTGCCTGGGGAGTAATGCTCTGTCCCACAACTTTAACTCGCAGAGCAAAGAGACCTTGGGGTCTCACTGGGAGTGTCTGGGCTGGGTCTTGTTGGTGGCTCCCATGCAACATGTGGTGAAGGGTCATAAAATGCCTTCAATAAAATAAATACATAATCCCATGCATATGCACAGGCAAACAACCCATGAGTATTTACCTTAATTTTTGTCTGGTTGTAGGTGAAACCCTGGGCCAATGTTGCCTTTGGTGGTCCATGAAAGTCTTTCCAAAAAGCTGGGGTAGTTCTTGGAGGTTTTACACACAGGTTGCACAGTCCCTTGGTTAAGAAGGGTGAGAACTACTACTTGACGTGACAAAGCAAAGCCACTGATGGTTTATCCAGTATCTGGGGAGAGTGCTGTAGCCCAAAGCTCTCCAGCTTTATGCTTTCTCCATCAGAAAAGTTACAAAGTGCCACCAAAGACCTGTCTTCAGACAGATAGGATGAAGTTTTCAGTGCAGTGGAGGCTTGCTATGAATACTTGACCTAGCATAGTACAGAACCACTGTTAAAAAAAAAATGTATTTAGTCACACTTTTCTCCCTCTTAAAATCTTTCTTGTTCTTGTGTAGCTGGAGTTGGGCTGGCTGCGGTGGTAGGGGTGTGATTTTCTGGAGAAGCTGCTTGAACACCCTCCTTCCAGCCTCTACCTAGAAGGCTTCAATAAGAAGACAAGATTTCTGAGTGCTGGTACAAGTTCCTCATGATGGCCCATCTGCTCTGCCACAGAAAGTGTATGTTCTTGCAGGATTGCCTGGGGTTTGTATCTCTGGAAATAGTTAATAGTTACAGTGCTGGTTCATTGCTCTCCAGTACACGCTGCTGCATCACTTCAGTGTTTTTGCGGGGTTCAGAGAGCTCAGCGTGTGCCACAAATAGCTTTCTTTGTGTAGCTCTTTACAGCAGCTTTTAACACCTGCAGAAGCTGCAACATCCTTGAGAGCTGGTGAAGAAATGCTTTACGAGTTGGTAAAACCCTTCGTTTCTAGAGTCAGGAAATGGGCATGCACAAAGCGAACGGCCAGGGAAAAAAAAGAGACAGGACATTGCAAGGTGAACGTGTGGCAACCCTCTGTCTCAAAACACAGCTAGAGAAGGACCTCCTGGTTCTAAGGGGAGAGCCTGTCCTTGCTCAGTATTGACCTCTTGCAGGGTCCATGCATGGATGGTGCCTCATCGGCTTCTTGTGCTGGCGAGAATGGCAGAGCTGTGACAGCAGGTAGTGTCTGCCTGTGATGGACTAATCCTGGTCTCCCAGCCATGGCCACAGTCCTTTCTTTGGAGAAGGGAGACCTTGGTTCAGGCAGGGAATGGGGCACTGGTGAATGGAGAAGCAGAAAAGTAGCTTTTTCACAGTCATCTCTTTAACTGGGATCTGCAAGTCTCTGATATAATAGAACAAGAAGAAACAGCCTCAGGTTGCGCCAGGGGAGGTTTAGGTTGGACATGAGGAAAAAAGTCTTCCCTGCAAGGGTTGTCAAGACCTGGCTCAGGCTGCCCAGGGTGGTGATGGAGTCCCCAGGCCTGGAGGAGTTTCAAAGCCATGGAGTTTTGGTGCTGAGGGCTATGGTTTTGTGCCCTGGCAGTGCTGGGTTAACAGTTGGACTCAATGATCTTGAAGGTCTCCCCCAACCAAAACAATTCAGTGATTCTATCATATTCCCCCTGTGCACATACCCAAGACAGTATTTTATCCCTGCTTTTCCTCAGTGAAGGGCTACAGAGTGGGTATGTTCCATGTTAGGAAATATCTTTCATTCCTGAGCTGGGGGAAACAGCACGGAGGGAGGAAGTTGCTTTGGGCTCAAGCAGATGGCTTTAGGCTAAGGCCAGAGCTGCAAGGGAAAGCGACTGCTCTCCTAAACCAGCTCCCTTGATCCAGCAAAGCACTTGTGCCTGGCAGGGACCCTCGGCTTTGCTGGAGCACAGCAAGACTGAACCTGATCACGGGCTCTGGAAAGGGTAAGAGCAGGAAGGGTGCAGAAGCATGACATGTGGTGGTCTGCATGCCCAGACAGCCAGCAAAGCTCAAGAGCAGCCCTGTTCCAGGGATAGGGTCCGAGGCTCTGCTCAGCAGCTTGAGCCTTACACACATCCCTTGCTTCTGGAAAGGGAAAATAATTGCCATATTCATTTGTGGAGGGAAATAATTACTTCATTCATGACATGAAGTCAATTTTTGTCCTGAACCAGAGGGAGCCCTGTACTGACAGAAGGAATTTCAGAGAGAGCAAAAGCGAGCCTGGCATTTGTACACTGCAATTAAAGGTGAGAGAGAGCCAGCGGTGGGTTGTTTGGGGTTTTTTTTCCCCTCTCCTTCTGATTTTTTGCATATCAAATCAGATAACGGATAAAACGTTCTGGCTTCTCTGGCTCAGGCTGTGGGGAGAGGAAAGGTCTCTCTTAACTTTGTTAGCCACGCTGAAACGTTGTGGTTCAAAAAGATAACTGCAGCAGCAAGAGTGAGCTCCCCCCACCTCCCCACCCTGTATTTTCCATGGCAGCCAGGCGAGGACTGATGGGCAGATTGAAGGAGCCTGTTGGTCGTTTAGCAGGGCCAGGAGAGGCACAGCCAGGCACTTAAGACAGGTTAAACAATTTAGGGGAATTAAAAAGGAAAAGGAGGGAGAAAAAAAGGAAAAAAAAAAAGGTGTCTAGAAGGCTTTTCTGTCTGTGCCAGTGATGGAGTCAAGTCTGAAATCTATTCCTTGGAAAGATCAAAGGCCTGGGCTGGGTTTTCTTCCTGAGTAGCACGAATTGCTAATGGACTCTGAAGCAGCCGTGCCTACTGGGTGGCAATGGTGGGCTTCCTTCTGCGGGCTCCAAACTAAAGTGAGGTGTTCCTGTTGCACAGCTGAGGAGGGTGCAAGCTCCACTGTGTGCCTTGCTGCCTCGAGCTGTGGTCCCTCAGGGAGCTGGCTCCAGGGTGCCTCTCTGCAATGGGACACAATGTCCAGTATGAGCCCAGGAGTGTGGCCACTGTGTGAAAAAATAGGGCTCCTGGGAGCCTTGGGGCAGGGAGCATCCTGCAATGGGGGCTCAAAGGTTCTCGTGGATAAATTATAAACCAGAGCCTTTGCTATGGCTCTTCTGCTGCAGGGTGGCTCCGGCTAAGTGCCAAGCTCCTTGCTGCAAAGGGGCTTCCCATGCTTGGTCCGGATCATTCCCCACTCACCTCCCTCTGAGAGGAAAGCTGGGGCACAGCTGGCTCACCCAGGGCAGAGGGGATGGTGATATCTGCACGGGCTAATTGATATTAAATTATGTGTGAAAAGAGGAAACTGAAGGCGGGCAGTTCTGTAAACATATCTATTTTTCACCATCTGCACCACCATGACTGAAGCTGGTGTCAAGGGTGATATATGGTAGAAAATTGATGAAACATTGATGTCAGGGGATGAATATTTCAGGAGGAGCTGTATACACTGTACAGAGCTTTTCTTAAATCTTTAACCAGGGTTGGATAACCTTGAGAGGGGTGTTTATAAGTTTACCCTGTGGCAAGGGGAGCAGGGATCCCAAGGGGACTGGGGCCTTGCCACCCCAGGTAGGAGGGTGATACCCCAGGGTGAGGCTCAGCAGGTTCCATTGCACGTGCTGTCCAGCTAAACTGACATCACAGGGAAAATCCTCGAGGCTAACACATGCTGAACCTTTCCCAGCTCCCAAAGCAAGAGCAGAATGTAAAGGTCAGGCCTGGTTCCATCTTCCTATAGAGAGCCCTTGAAACATCCTCGGCTTCTGGCTCTCCCGTGCACCTGGCCATAGATTCTTCCCAGAAGCTTAACCCAAACCTGGCCTCAGCGTACTCAGGCATGGCACCCTCAAATCAATGGGAAACAAGTTCTCCAGCTGCTTTCTCCTCCAGGTTGACTTCTAAGCACCAGCACCTGGCTTTAGCAAGGCAGTCTGTCTTCATCTGAGGGAGAAGCAGAGTAAGTGGAGGCTTGGGGACAGCAAGCCCAAGCCGTGAGTGATTGCAACGTGGAGGAAACTCGGAGCAGCTCGCAGCCTGGTGAGTGGAAAAGTCCTGCTGCCTCGTAGCTATTTTGAGGTAAGACATTAATTGAGGGCCAGAGGGAAAATAATAAAGCCATCCCTGAAATAGAAGCTGTCAAAATGTCGTTGCTAGGAGGGAAGCCGAACCCAATTTTTTTTATTTAGTTTTTTTTCCCTCCTGCTTCAAAGCAACTGTGAGGGGGCCCGAGTTTGGGGTTTTTCTTTGTTTCTGCCAACACCAAACTTCCCAATCTCCCTGGTGCCTAGAGCAGGGGCCCAGGAGGCAGCGGCAGCAGGGCACATGTTAGGACTAATGCTTTTTTGGTGACATTTAGAAGACGCCTCAGGGGCCCTTTGCATTTGCTGCTCCAAAGATTTGCTTGTTTATTTTGGAAATTAGCAGCGTTTGAGCTTTCTTTTTTTTTTTTTTTTTTTTTTTTTTTTTTTTTATTACAAAAGCCTCTAAGAAAAAGGTGGGTTTTTGTTTTTTTCACATGGAGGGCACATCATCTGGAGGATGGGGGTTTGGCAGGGTTCTGTTTCCAGGACGGAGAGAGGAAGGAAAGATTTGCAAACAGGAGGGGTGTGTTTAAGGTGTGGTTTTGATGTTCCATGTACACAACCAGTGTTATTATAACACTCGAGTGTGCCTTTCTGGGCGCAGAACCTCCCGCTGCATCAACTCTGCAGCTCCTGCCCGGGGCTGGTACTGGGGAAGGGTCATCATCCCAACCCCAGCAGCCCCAAATGGAATCAGAGCCTTATGTCTTACACTTTTCCCACCCCACGCTGCCTCTCCACAAATGATATTTCATCCCAAGAAGCAGAATATGCACGAGTACGGGGCAGGGGGGAAAGGCAGGAAAAAGCCTGCTCTGCTCCCTGTCCCATCCCCAGCTGGGCAGACTGGTGGTGCTCAGGGGCTGTTGGTGCTGCTGTGCAGGGATCCCCTCCTGCATCATTCTTTGGGGTTGTGCCCATGACACAATTTCTGAGGCCCCGTCAGGAAGAGCGTTTTCCTGACACTGATATAATCATAGCACTTGCCATCTTTGGTTCCCCCCCCCGCCCTCCACATGCCTAAAGCTGCAAATCAGGACCCTGGGGCACACGAGTAGCGCCAAGATGGCTCTTGTACATATTTTTAAATATATATTTTTTGGTTTGCAGTGTTCAAACACCATCTGCTATTTTGTATGGTAGTGCTTTCACAGAATGGGGAGGGGGGGAGTGTCATTTTACGTGTAAATTGTTCCTTAAAGTACACATTGATGGTACTGGAGGCTGAAACGTGTGGGAAAACCCTACACAAAGCTTGGCCTGTAGTGGCCATCCTCATTGTGTTGGGGCTTTGCTTACCTTCCCACCTGGAAGAGCATCTTCCATTCTTGGTCTCCTGGAAATCCAGGGACAGCTCGCAATAGGGGCCCTGGCCTGACATACAGGCTGGAAAAAAAAAATAATTCCCTGATCGCCTGGTTGAATCCAGACCAGTACCACCCTGATGAAGCCACTCGGGCTTACAATGCTAACCTGGTAATGCTGCCTGTGGTGTGTAACTTACAGAGGATCAAGGTTATTTGGAGCAACAAGGCATCGTTTCAGAGGGATGTGCTTGGGGGGTAACGGTACGAGCTCCCCGGGTTAATCCTGGGGCTCAGTCTCTATTTCAGGGAGAGCAAAACAACAGCAAATACATGACAATGAAAGTTAGTCCCTGATCTGTAGCACTTAAACAAACACCATTAAGCTCATTGCTGCAGCTGGGTGGCCACTCTCTGTCTCTTGTTATGAAGCATCAACGGGGTGTAATGATCAACCATCTCCAGCCAAGCGCAGGGAAGCAAACGATGTTTTTTGGTGTGTGATTTTTATTTTTCCTCCCCCTTTTCTATTTAACCCCTCTCCCCTCCTGTCCGAGCTTCTTGCTGGCAACAACAGATGTTATGTTTTGATGAGTTAATAAACATCTCCCCTGGGAGTGAAGGAGCTCCAGCATGCTCTGCTTCACCGTGTTTTATGTTTGACGGAGTCTGCAAAGCAAGAGGTGGTTTTCTCATCTGAGAACTCGGTGGCTCGTGGTTCAGGCTTGTCCCCAAAGCTGCTTTGCTTCCCTGCATCTCAGAGGCTGTTATCATGACGCTTCTTTATCTCATGGGGGCTAACCCAGTGCTACAGCCTCTCCCAGCCATTTCTGCCACTGCCTGCCTAATCCCAACCCCAAATCATCACTTGGAGGTTGTGGTTTTGAGCCATTCATCAGCCTTGGATGTTGCAATACTGCTGTACATCCTGCTCTGAGGCATCTCTGGGACCTGCACGATCCCATGGCTGACAGGAATCCCTTCGCTGCTGGAGGGGTCACCAATGAACACCAGGCACTGCTGCATCAGCAGCGAACCTTGTCTTTCTCCTCCCAAGGACCTCCATCTATTGCTCTATTAATACAGAATCCTACAACCTGTCTTTATCAGCTTTTCAGACCAAAACCCATGAGTTTCTCATAATGTTGAGAGCAGCAGGTGAGGAAGCCCTTGGAAACCTGAAGAACAGGGACAGATGGACACTGTTCAAAACCTGGCACTTCCAGCATGCCCTTCATGCTGTATCAACCCGGAGGCGGTTGCTGCTTTTGTGCCTTTTGGCCAGAAGAAATGAGACTTTGGATGTGGTGCAAGGCAGGCCTGGGAAGATGGTGCATGGTCCAAGGAGCTAAATTGCCAGTTCTGACTTGTAGAACATTATTGCTTGTGAATTATGGATAGTTATTGCACCTCCTGGACAATAAATTATTGAGCTGACATGCTGGATGGAGAGTGAGGAGGCAGTGCTGTGTTTACGGCAGGCAGATCTGACACATGGTGGCTTTGCAGGGAAGGGGGGATGGTTGGGGCTTTTTTTTGTGGGGTGTTGTTTTTTTTTTTTTTTTTTTATTTTACCTCCCTTCCCTTCTGAGCAAGAGCATCCCCACCTGAAGCCGAGGGAACAGCAGGGCTCTCTGCCCACTGCAGTGCACTGAGTCAGCCAGGGGGGCAGCCGTAGGAAAAATCCCTGGCAAGGGATCCTGAAAGAGGTTGGTGCGGTGAGGGAGACAGGTTTCCCCCAGTCCCAGAGATATTTCTGCTCGCACTTTTGTTGGGTTTGCACTCTTGCTGGTGTTTGGGAATGGATAATGCTGGTCTGCAAAAGGAAATGAGATCGGTTGCTTAAAAATACAGGTATAGGGATGCTCACCCAAAGCAGGAGGAAGGGCAGTGCATCAGACCCTGGATACAAACAGCAGTTTCTTTCCCCTCCATAGCATCAGACTTTGCTTTTGCCTGCAGAAGAAGGAAATGGTATGGTCAGCTGCATAATATTTGTGTTGGAGATAGGAGATGATGCCAGTGAAGCAGTTCTGTAAATGCAAGGGTGCCTTTCAGACACCGCTGGGTGCATAGATGTGGGAAACCAGCCAGACAATATCTTGGCAAGGAGGATTTAACAGGGGCCATGGCCACACTTCATCAGCCTGGGTACTGGTGCCTCTTACATATGAGGACTCTTCTTAGGTCGCTGCACAACTAGCTCCAGTGCTTGGCTTGAGCACCGCCTGCTCCCAAAGTTTGCTGTGGTCTGGTCCAGCCAGCTCACCTCTGCTCTTGTCCTATCTCCCCAGAGCAGCCTGCCCGGCAGCTTGGCGAGGATGGGGATTTGGCACCTTGCCGAGGTAGTCGTTAATCACCCCAGTGTCTGTGTTGGAGAAGGAGCAGGCAGCTGCAGCAGCTGACCTGTGGTTTCTGAGCCTGAGTTAAGTCCCAAGGTGGGGTGGAGAGACATTTTGCTGCTGCTTTGCTCTCCAGGGCTGCTTGTGCCACTTGAATGCAACTTAGAATCACAGAATGGTTTGGGTTGGAAGGGATCTTTCAAGGCCATGTAGTCCAACTCCCCTGCAGCGAGCAGGGGCAGCTGCAACCACAGCAGGTTGCTCAGAGCCCTGGCCAACCTCACCTGGAATCACCCTTTGTCCTGTTGCAAGAGGCCTGGATAAAAAGTCTGTCCCCATTTCTCTTATTGTGGCCCTTAAGTACTGAAATGCATCAAGAAGGTCTCCCCAGAGCCTTCTCTTCTCCAGGCTGAACAAGCCCAACTCTC
>JANHGN010012087.1:0-75892 GCA_024605025.1 Megaceryle maxima
CCCTGCAATGGTGCCAGGGATGGGGCAGCCACCACCTCTCTGGGCAGCCTGGGCCAGGCTCTCACCACCCTCAGCGTCACAATTTCTTCCTTCTCTCCAGTCTAAATCTCCCTCTTTCAGTTTCAAACCATCCCCCCTTGTCCTGTCACCAGAGACAAAAGTCTGTCCCCATCTTTCTGATTGGCTCCTTTAAGCACTGAAAGGCCACAGTACTTAAAGGCAGTCAATAAAGATGGGGACACCCCACTCTGTGGGTGGAGTGTCCTTGGGGACAGTTCCCCGTGGCTCAGCTGGACTGTGAGAGCTCCCCAGGTCCCTCTGTCCATGGGACACAGGAATGGTTTCCTACACTGCTGCCAGCTCTGGCTGCAGCTCCTCCTGGCAGGACATCCCCAAGCCCTGCTCCCTGCCGGGGTGGCTGCATTCCTCCCTTCCAGTTAGGAACTGGTTATTTCCACAGTCCTGCATTTCAGCCCCGCTAGCTATCCAGGACACCATGCTGTCACCATCCGGGGAGCCACAGCAGTGCCAGCAGCCCCTCTTTTCCCCGCCCGTGAGCCCCCATCCCTCCCTGGGATGTGCACACGGATCCGGGAGGTGGCCGCATTCCTGCTGCGTGTTCCCGGCACCTGGTTGGGGTCTGTGGCTGGATCCCGCAGGGCCGTGGCCGGAGCCCGTTCATGCAGCGTGGTGTGTGACTGTGGGGAGAGCGAGTGCCCAAATCCACAGCCCCACGGCGCCTGGCCGGCCTGGCTCAGGGGTCCCAGCAGGGAGGTACCCACCAAGGGGTGTGAGCCACAGGCTGGCTGCAGCCCTGCTCCAGAAAACCAATTGAAAGATGAGAAAAGGGGACAGTGGTCCCTTGCAGGGTCAACCCAGGGGGGTGTCTGGGTGGAAGCTGCCGCCAGTGTGACAGCAGACCCAGAGAAGTGTGGCCCACTCTCTTTTGGGGATGGATGAAGCTTGGGGGTCTTGGCATTCCCCAACCTGGGGGGTCCCAGTGCAGGACCAGAGCTGGGGAAGGCCAAGCCCCAGCCCAAACCAGGGGGAACCTGGAGCCTGGACCTGCTGCAGGTGCTGGGGAACCACCTACCCAGCTCAGGCAGCAGATGTGACCTCTGCACATGGGTCCAGAGCACCCACCCCAGGGGTGTTGACACAGCTCCTGACAACCACTGCTGAGACACAGAGGGTCACCTCCAGCCCCGGGAGCCCCTGCGCCCGCCGGGGACGCCCAGAGCCCATCTCCTCCATGGGGGATTAGGCGAAGGCAGCCTGGCTTTGCCCGCTGACCCTCCCCCAGGGGTCGGCTGAGCTGGTGCAAACATGACCCAGAAGCAGGTCACCGCCGTAGGGCTCTATTGCAACAGGAATGTCAGAGGGGCCCATCTGCCCCTGCGTGGACTGGGCAGGGGGCTCGGTGCCTCTTAAGCCGCAGAGCCCCCTTCCCTGTCTTCCCCCTCCCCACGCCGCCCCAGCACCAGTCCTCCAGAGCCTGCACCTGGACATCTGCCCGCGGCTGCCTCCCCACCGCGCCGCACCGGCCCCCCTGTCCCGGTACCTTGTACCCCCCAATGCGGTGGTCGGGTTTGAACTCTTTGCCATTCTTCAGCCAGCGCAGCGTGGGGTTGGGCGTCCCGCTCGACGGACACTTGAATTTCACCGTTTTGGCAGCAGGGACGGCGTGGAGCTTCTTCTCCATCTTCTCGGGATATGTCCAGTAGGGAGCAATGGCCTCTGGGGAGCAGAGCAGGGGGTGCTCAGCATCGCCAAACCCACCGGGGCGTCAGCCACAGGTTGCTCTGGCATTTTGCTCCTGGTTCAAACCCTAAGGATGCTCCAGGAAGGTGGGAGGTGCAGGCTGCTGAGCCTGGCTCTGGCAGGGAGGGCAGCTCTGGGAGTCACATCAGCCCTGTGGGGTCTTTTCTCTGTGAGATGCACACTCAGCACACATGGCTGCAGCAGCAGTTCCCCCAATGCACCCCTGCTGGCATCCCCCAGGCTGCTTTGCCTGGGTGGACCCCAACCTGCTCCCTTGGGTGCCCTGGGCTAGAGCAGGAGCCCCTGCCAACCCTTTCCTGCTTTGCTCCATCCCAGGGGGACATTTGCGTGTGCCCGGCTTCCCCTCGCCCCCTCCAAAGGCCAAGGCAGCACCAGGGGCCAACCCATCTCGCACGTACGGTTTGGCTTGGTGTTATCCGCCTCCTTCTCCTCCGAAGAGGAATCATCTTCGTCGTCGTCATCCTCTGCAGAGGGGAGCGCGTCTGCAAGAGAGGAGACATCCCGGCTGAACATCCGTGTGCGGAGCCAGCTGGAGACTGGAGCAATGTGGGCTGGTGCCGGGGGCTGTGCCCAGTGGGGTGGCCGGGGCAGGGCAGCACTGATGGGTGGTGGGGGTTGCGGGGATCCCGGGTGAACACTGAGCGTGGTCCCGGGTGAATGCTGAGCGTGCCCACCAGCATGGCCAGCATGCTGCTCAAAGCCTGAGGACGTCACGGAGCAATTTCCTCCCTGAGATGATTTCAGAGCTCCACGCCATGCCTGAGCATGGCTCCTCGCCCTGTACCCAGTGCCACCAACCCCTCAGGGTGGCAGCCAAGATGCTGCGGGCACAGGAACGCCCCAAGCCTCATCAGACACCTCTCGACTTCAAGTGTTTGTTCTTCTCCAGCCTCATGCTCCGTCAACGCCAAGGTGGAGCTTGGCTCAGGCCCAGCCTGTGCCCCCCAGCCGCGTGCAGACAAACGGGCGACAACCTCCAGCTGCTTCTCCCTGCCCTGCAGCCCGCGGGAAGGCACGGCACCTCCAGGCACCCCCGAATCGCAAGGTCCACCCCGAACTCACCGCGCGTGGCCGGCGCAGGTGCCGGCGAGCGTGCAAAGGCGTGCGGAGGCAGCCTGCTCCTCGCTCCGCAGCCCGGCCCCGGGGCTGCCCCTTCCCTGCGTGCCCGGGGCCGCTACGAACCTGAGACGTTCACGGAGAAGTAGGTGGTCTCGCTTCCCGAGGGGCTGTTGGTCATGCAGGCATAGAGCCCCGAGTCCTCGGGCACCGCGTCCCTGACCTCTACCTCCTCCCCAGTAATACGCGTCCGGTTGTTCTCGGCCAGCTGGACGCCGTCGCGCACCCAGTTGATGCTCTGGACGTCATCCCTCAGCCGGCAGCGCAGCTGGAGGAGGTCACCGGGGTGAGCTGAGTAGGACTCCACTTCGATTTTTGCTTTGGGCAGAACTGGAGGAGTTAGGAGAGAGAAGAAGAAAAAAAAGAAAAAAAAAAAAAAAAAAAGGAGAAAAGAAATAGAGACCAAAGGAAACCATGCTGCTGCTGCTGCAGCTCGCTGTTAATGAGGCAACATGCGCTGCTGGGATGCTCCGGCACCGAGGACCGGCTGCTCCGGCGAGCCCAGGAGAGGAGCTGGCGGCAGCAGCAGGGCAGAGGGGAGGCAGAGGCCGCGAGCACCCCAAGCAGCACCAAGCGCTTCACCCCATGGCAGGACACACTCAGGGTGGTGGGGGAGTCCAGACCCACACGCTCACCCCTCGGGCTGCTCAGCCCAGAGCAGGAGCTTTGAAATGGGGGAGAAATGGGCAACTTGAGACATCTCAGGTGGCGCCAGCTGCTTGGGCAGGATCCAGCCACTCCCAGGAGCATCCCAAATCCCTGCTCAGCTCTGCCACTGCGCAGGGGTCCCAGGATCCCCACCACCACGAGCAGGCAGCCAGCGAAGCGGGCCAGGGCCCCCATGCCACCAAGACCCTCGCCTCAGTTAGAGCGTTTCAGGGCAGAGGTGGAAAGGCCAGGGGGGTGAGGGGGCTGTGGCAGGACAGCGGGCAGGGGAGAGAGGGGCTGCGAGAGTGGCGGCGCTGGGAAAGGTCAGCCCAGAGGAGCTCTGGCAAAACAGGTGCCAGCCGCAGCGATCCCATTCGCAGCGACCCCGGGCAGGGAGAGCTGCAGCTGCTCCCCGATGCGACACTTGTGTGAGCAGCACAAAGATCCTTTCTCTCCATCCCTCTGCTACGTGAGCTTGTCTCCCCCGGCCACTGGTCGAGCAGACACGGCTCAAGTGCTGCCCTCCACCTTCTGTGGTGGTGCACAAGGGGCTCCCCCGGTCCTGGGCTTGGCGCAGACATCCGAGTTTCAAACCACCTCTTCACATTTCACAGCCCGGGGAAGGGTTGTGGCTGTTGCAGCTCAGAAGGCGCTGGGCTCCCTGTGACAGTGTGGGGTGGATGCAGTGGGAGCATCATCCCAGGAATGAGCAGCATGGGCTGGCCTGCACGGCTCCAGGTCCTGGGCACTGCTGTGGACACTGCTCTCGGGGCTGGAGCTGCTGGGCAGCGTCCTGCCAGGACACACCGCGTTTCCACCGCACCTCCGGGCCAGCGGCAGGCAGCTTTGGGCATGCTGAGGGCAAGAGCCAATGGTGCTGCGGGGGCACAGCCAAAGGTCTCCACAGTGCAACTGCTCTGCATCAGAGAGGTCCAGAGCTGGGGCTGGAAAATCCCAGCAGAAAGAGTCTGGAAATGTTCCACCTGACCCGCAGTTCGAGGGCTGTCGCCCTCAAGGACACGCAGCTCACAGCCACCGTACTCCAGCCACAGAGGCAAAAGCAAAGCCACAGCTTTCCCTGGGGACCCACGCAGCCCCCAGCATGGCAATTTGAAAAATAACAGCTAATTACAAACGGCCACAGCATCCGAGGACGTGTTGGAGGGGCTGTGTCTGCACAACTAACACTCTCACCTCTCAGTGCCCACCGAGCCAGACAAGCGCAGTCGCAGAATCACAAAATACCAGGTTGGAAGGGACCTCAGGGATCAGCTGGTCAGCTCTTCCCCCCTCCTCTCCTCCTGAGCAGCCGTGGAGCAGCTCGTCCCAGGCCCATCGGCTGCCGAAAGCTGGCACAGGGTCTCCTGCATCAAACCCTCATGGTCAATCCCCCCACCCCGAGCTGTGCCAGGAGCACAGGCTGGGGCTGTCAGCACGGCTCAGCTCCTCCAGCACCCACCAGCAGCTCCCTGCTGCCAAAAATGAACACTCAGCTCTTCAGAAACTCTCATTTATCACGATGTGATCTGCACTTCACTTTCTGGCCACTTTTCCTCATACTGATGAGAAGCTTCATGGGGAAAACATCCACCAGCAGCTCCAGAGTTTCTTCTTTTTCTTTTGATTAGCACTCAAAGGAAAGCAGCGTGCTGGGGAAGAATTCACTTTCCTCAGCTGCTGGAAGACCAAAAGCCAGGGCTCCAGGTCCATCGGGAAGAAGTTACAAAGCGTTTTATGGTGGAAGGTGAAGACTGGTGGGAGTCCCTCGGTGGTGGGGGAAGGGTCTTGCTTTTGCACTCCTGTCCCCCCTGGTTTTCTCTCACAGGACAGGCACTTCTAGCAGCTCTGATTTCTCTTTCAAGTGATTAGTCACAGGCATCTTCCAAGGCACACAATGAGTGGCGATGTCCCGTCGCCGTCTGTCTGAACACCACGGGACTGGGTAACACAATGTCCTCCTGTCTGTCCCGACTCCCTCCTCAAACAGAGCAAGGTCAGCGAGCGATAAACAGCCACGAAACCCAAACTGATGGGGAGCGCGGAGCCACAATCATATCTGCCCTTACCTCCCCCGCACTTGGGTCTGCCCCTCCCCACACACCAGCAAACTTGTTCCTTATCGAACAGAACAACCTGCAGAAGGTGGTTGGAGCCGCTGAGGACTCCCACCGCCCACAAACGTCCCCAGTGTCCCTGTTGCTTGTCCCCGGCCACCTGCACACAAGGAATGTGCGCAGGGCCGGGGTCCAGCATCCCACAGCCATGGTGCCGAGGTGTGGTGGGTGCTGCTGCACCCTCATGGTCCCACCATGATGCAACCGAATCGATGCTGGGCCAAGGTCAGTTCTAGCCAGCAAGACAATGCTATGGTCCAATAGCTCCTCACTGAACCTGCCCTAGGGACCTCCACAGGCACCAGCTCGCCTGGAAAGAGCTGCAGGAAAATCTGCCCATGCCAGCCCCATGTTCTGCAAACACCTCCCAGCTGGACCTGCAGACTGGGGAGGAGGTGACCTGGGGGCAGAAAAGGTCTTTGGATGGATGGATGGAGAACTTCAAGCTGCCTCACTCTAACACCAGGGCTCAGGAGGCAGCATCCCAGGCTCAGGCAGGTCCCTTCCCATGGGTACCAGCATCACGCAGGTTCCTGGGCACCCCATGCAAGTGCCACTGCTCCTTTAGGCCGTTGAAAAGAAGCCAAGGAGCCCAGACAGGGGGTCGGGAGTCCTCCGGCGTGTGGCCAGATCGCTTTTCAAAGGAGCGGCCCCTTTCCCCAGCCACTCCGAGTCGGAGGCTGTTTTGCATTAACAGCATGACTGGGGAGGCGTCGAGAGTGATGGACGGGTGAGGGGAGGCAGAGGGCAAGGCAGGATCCTGCCCTTTGGTAACCCAAAGCACATCTCTGGCACTCAGGGATAAGGCGGAAAACGTGGCATGGTGGGAACAGCCCAAAAATGAATTCACAGGCTAATGAGCATGTCCAGGTTAGCTCACCCTGCGGGCCGGGCCACTGCATGGGCTTGGCCGCCGCCTCTGCGGGGCAGCCCTGGCAGGCAGGCGGTGCCGCTGGCACCAGGATGGCCCCGCTGGCACCGGGCAGCCCAACTGACGCTGCAGACGCTGCACAAAGTCCCCTTGGAAATGCAACGTAAAACCAGGGACGGCAGCGGCTGTTCCTCGACCGGGAACCGCATCACTGTGCGCCCTCCACCTACGTTAATTAGGGTGAGCCCGTTTGATCACTGGACTCCATCGGCCTGAAACGTCTCTTTCTCCTGTTCGGCTTTTCTGTAACCTAAACCAGGGCACCAGGTGCAGCCTCACGGCAGAGCCGCCAGCCCGGCCGGCCGCTGCCGTCAGGACAACCTCCGAGCGGCCACGTTAGCAAAAGTTTAATCAGCCAGACAAGCGTTTGGCTCTCCTCCACAGGCCCTTGCCTGCCCGGGCGCTGCACAGCGAGGCTCAGGATGCTCCCAGCATCGCAGAAAGTTCGGCTGGTGCTGGGCAGTGTGCAGGGTGGGTGGGATTCCTCTCCCCAAGCCAGGCTGGAGCAGCACTGGCTGGGAGCTGCGTGGCTGCAGGGATGCTCGCAGCCCTCCGAGCAAAACAGCGACAGTGACAGCAGCGCCTGCCTCGAGAAAGCACTGGGATGCACGTGAGATCTGGCCCATCTCAACTATCTGATCTTCCCTTTTTAACTTAGAACTCTTCAGGCTGGGGAGGCAGCACCAGCTTCCTGGGCTGGATCCCACAGGGCAAAGCCTCCTCCTGTCCTGGGGCGTTGGGGACCGGAGCAGTTACAGCCGTGGGGAACCCTGGGTGAGGAGATGGGACCTCCAGTCCCAGCAGATTGTGCCTCAGCTACCAAACGAGCCCAAAAAGTAAACGCAGGCTGCAAGGGACAGAGCAGCCTGTGGTGGTTTTATTACTCAATTCCAGCTTTGAAATGGAACCGAATGTGGAGCCCAGCCTGGAGAGCACCAGCCAGATGGAGAGTGTCACCAAGTGCATATAACTGTCACTGGCTCCCCTGGGGCTGGCCCCGTGGGGACAGGGACGCTGGGCAGCAGCCCTAGGGAGAGGAGCAACACAGATTAACCTTCACCACCCCACGACCCCCCAGACCCGTGAGTGCCCACTGAGCCTGGCAAGCAGCCCCCCAGAGCGATGGGAGCCGTGGGCTGGGCCGGCCATGGCGATGGCAATAAAGCGGCCAACAAAGCGGCGCGGGGACAATGCGGGCGGGGGGCTCGGGGCCGCGGCCGCCGGTTGCCCTGGAGACCCCAGCGGGGCTTTCCGAAGGTATTTCCTGAAGAAAAAGCACACACATGCCCGGCAGCCCCTCTAATCCCAACAGGAAGCGCTTACGGGGACGTGGGGATTGGCTTCTTTCTTATTTAAAAACCTCATCTCCCTGCCACCCCCTGCCCCAGCCTGAGCTGTGCTGAGGGGATGCCCCCAGCAGCTCCCCTGCACCCTGGCTGTTCGGGGGGGGGGATGCACGGCCCCGGTGCCCCTTCCCTGGGGAGCAGGACGATATCAGATGGGGAGTGTTTGGGCCTCAAGGCACCCACAGCTCTTCCTGGGGGGCTCAAGGCATCCCCTGCTCTTCCTGACCAAGCCAGTGAGCTTCTCCCCGCCCTTCGGTCCCCAGATGCTTTCTCTGAGGGAGAGGGGGATTGATGTGCCGTGCTGGGCGCTCCTGCTCGTCCCAGCCCCACATCAAATGAAGCAGCACTTAATTAACAGGCGTGTTGGTAGTTTGCAAAGCTGTCAGAATAAATCCACCCCTTTTCCCCCGGGACACCCCTGGCCAGGCTCAGGGCTCTGCAGCAGCTCAGAGGCCTCGTGGGGCAGCATCTCGGGGTACAGACACTCCCCCCGCCATGGGCTTCTCCCCAGGCGTGGGACAGCCTGGGGGGTCCTGCCCATCCTGGGGGGCAGAAGTGAACACCCCAATCCACACACGTGCCTGTGGCTTTTGGTAATAACCTCTGGCTCTGCTCGGACCCTGGTGCAGGCAGAGTTTGTGTTCCTCTCGTTCCTCTCCCCACATCTCCGCTGAGCAGCCCCTGAGCGTTACAGATGGGGGGGGCTCCACAGCCAGGCAGCCCCCTGACACAAGGACACCCACTTGCTGTGGGGCACAGCTCTGCAGCCTGGGCTCTGGCAGAGCGCTGCTGCTTTTCCCAAAGACTCATATTTCTTTTTTTCCTCCTCAATTAAGGGCCAGAGTGACAGCATCCGAGTGGGAAGGCGGGAGGAGGGAACAATGCCTGCTCAACAGGCTGGGAGGGGAAGCAAGGACCAGCAGCGTGATGCCCCAGAGGACACAGTGATGCACCAGGGACCGAGTGGCTGTAGCCATTGGGGTCTGGGGGACTCGGAGATGTGGGTGGGGGCTGCTGGGACCCCCACCCAAGTTCCGGTAGCAATCCTGGGCTGCTGCCATCGACCACAAAAGTGCAGGAGGCTGCACAGCCTGGCTGAGAATCTCCAAGCTGCTTGTAGGGCTCCAGAGGAGTTGGTTGCTCCAAACCTGCTGCCCTGGAGCTCCCTGTGGCAAGGGGTGGGGAGACACCCAGAGTTCCAAAAATAAGTGGGTGGGGGGCTGGGCAGTGGGGAAATGGGGATGGGGTAACAGAGATGAGGGCCAGCAGCAGGGACAAGCCCAGGACCCTCTTTGTGACACTTCCAGGGATGCTGTGGCTGGTGACAGTGTGGCCCAGGCTACAGCTGGGCCAAATAGCCCCAAACAATTTTGCTGCTGGGGGCAGGGGGTGTGCACATTGTAGCCCCCAGGTTCACGTGCAATGTTCCTGCCAGTGCTGAGCGAGTTCTGGGGAGAGAAGGAAGTGGCAGCAGCACAGCCCCCCGCTCACAGGGGTCCCCAGAGCTGCTGGGCTGAGCATGTCTCCAGCCTGGGACTTCAGGGTCTGGGGCAAGACCCCCCCCAGCTGAGCTTGGACACAACAAAGCCCCAGGAGCCAGGGCCCCGCTGGCCCTGCAGATGGGGGTGGGGGGAGGTTAAGCCTGTGGCCAGCTGGGCAGCCAGCAGCACCGGGAAACTGGGCAGCACTGGGACCCCTGCCTCCCCAGGGAGCTCGGCCGCATGGGGAAGGGGCTGCAGTCCCAGGCCCCTCTGCCAAGCCCCACCATGCTCCACAGGGTAGATGCATCCCCCGGGAAAGTATCAGGGGCTCGGCGTGCCCCAAAATGAGCTGTCTAAGGCAGGACCCCCCTACCACTAACCTGTCTCCCCCAAAAAACATGCTCGGATGCTTTGCACCCTCAGCACACCCCAGGCAGGGCAGAGGCAGACCCCGAGCAAGCGGTGGAAATGCCTGAGCAGTGGTGAGGACAATAGCAGACAAGGAGAGGGGAAAAAAAAAAAAAACTCCCCTCGGCAATTTTCTGCAGGTTTCTATTTAACCTGAAGACAAAGACGGGCTTTGTGCGGGAAGGCGACGGAGGCTGCTCGTGGAAATTTCTTGGCTTTTCCCCTTAACTAGGGGGTTTTTACCACCTCCAAATTTAGGTAATGATAAAACGCAGTGAGAGCCCGTTAATATTTTACTTGCCGGAGATCTTTCAGTCACGGGAGCGAGCCCCTGACAAAGGAAGAGCTCCTGAGCCCCCTCCCCGTGCCACGAGGCCAGCAACTGGAAATCCTCCCGCGCGGCAAGGCAGGGGCCGGGGGCCGGGCGCGGGGGATTACTGCTCCCTGAGAAGGGGGCTTAGCTGCCTCAGAACCGGGAGTAAACCGAAACCCCATAAACATCCAGAACAAAGTCCGGGAAAGCCGCTGCCTCCGCCACAGAGGGGACCCGGGTTCCGCTCTGAGCCGGCAGTGATGTGAGGACGGCGAGCCCAGCCCTGGGGACGCTGAGCCCCACAGCGCAGAGCTGAGCCCCACAGACACCCCGCAGGACCCCAAAGTCCCCTTGGGGCCAGATCTGGAGTCCACCCTGGCAGGTGAGCTGTGAGGTGCCAGCGGCATGGCCCCGACTGCGGGTGCTGGCTCAGGACCGGCTCTTCCCATCCCGCGCGTCCTGCCGGGAACATTTTGTTCCCACCAGCCGGCCCCGGAGCCAAGGGACGGACTCTGCTCCAGCCGGGCTCCTGCTGTGGCACTAATTGGGCCGCCCTGGTGAGAACCGTGTCGGGAAACGTTTCCAGAGGTTATTGTTAGCCCTGGCATGAGGCTGGCGAGGAACCAGCTCCCTCCTCTCCAACCTCTCCTCCTCCACTGCTGTCGCCGGACACTGCTCCCCAAAGCCTGCAGGGCTCCTTAAACACCCCAAGCCCCACAAATTGCTCCGATTAGCCCTGCCTTGAGCACCCTGACAGCTTTTCCAACACCACAGCCAGGACTGGGGCTGCCCTACTGGCAGCACAAGAGACTTCCTTACCCCAAACACTGCCAGGAAACCTCTTCCAGGAAGAGTGACCTCCTGAGAAAAACATGTTTACTGCTGTTAACCACGTTATCTGCAGAGGTGGGGACTAAGCATGAGTCTCGAGATGGTCCTGTGAGTGATGCTCTGCCCGGGCAGCTCCCCAGGGACCACGTGCAGCTCCAGTGGTCTCATGGGACGTGTCTGCAACCAGTGTGGAAGAGAATCACAGAATCGTTTGGGTTGGAAAAGACCTTGGAGCTCATGGAGTCCAACCATTCCCCCAGCACTGCCACTGACCCATGGCCTCAGCACCACAGCTCCACGGGGGGCTTGGAAACCCCTCCAGGGATCATGGGGACTCCACGCCTGCCCTGGGCAGCCTGGGACAGGGCTTGATGACCCTTTCAGGGAAGGAATTTTTCCTCATGTCCACCCTAGACCTCTCTTGGTGGGCTCCTGCTGCTCAGACCAAAGGCACCGACCCCGGCCCGCCAGCCACAGCACCATGACACGCTCCCAGTTGGGATCACCCAGTGCAGCTCCTGCCCCGTCCCAAGCCCTGAGCTGTGCACGGGGAACACGGCTCTTCACCGGGGCACCACGCAGCTCCGTGCCCACGCCAGCAGCACCAGCGATCAGCCACTTGGGGGGTTGATGGGAGGAAGGGGGAGTGAGCCTTAAAAAGAAAAGCAGTACCCCACAGCCCAGACATTCTTGGGTAATTAAAACCAAAAGGCAGTAAGTCAGAAGCCCTGTGCGGCACTGCCTGGTCTGTTTATTCTCTGTCTCACCGAGGGGAAGGCCAAGGCTTTGAAATGCTAGAGCTGTGCTTTCCATGGCTGTCTGCAAGGCCCTGCGACCCGTTGAGTCCATCCACTGCACCTCGAGGTGCCCCTGAGCTCTGGAGGTTGGCAGCCTGCCCACCATGTTCCACAAGCCCTTTCAAAGCCTTTAGGGGACAGCAGCGATCATTGGGATGCCCTTGTCTGGTGCAGGGATCAGGGCTGTGGGAACCACCTGAGCCAGCCCCGTGGGCATTCCCCAGCCAGGAGCAACACTAGAGAGTCCCAGGGGTCTCCACAGGGTCTGTTGATCCCACCACTGCCAGCTGGCAAAGCCTGCACCAGTACCCTGCACCCAAACCCTCATCCCCACCTGCTGAGCCTGGGATCACCCTGCTGTCAAGCAGGGGTGGGAGAAGGCTTCACGCACATCTCAGGCTGCAGATTGTCACCAGGAAACAAACGCTGTGGCACACAACAACCCCTCGCCGGGGACACAACCCCACGGGCTTTGTACCCATCTCCAAACCAATAACATCCCGCTTTGCCACGATTCCCCTCCGGGTTTCAAACTGGCAGCTCCCAACTGGCCGCGCAGCACCGTGCTGCTGCCGGAGGATGTGCTGATGGCCACGAGGCTGGACCTCACCCCGGCCTCTGCCCCTCCTGCGAGGGACACCAACTATCTCGTCGACAGAGAAACACGAAGGACGAGGGAGCCGGGCGGTCCCGGCACGGCCGCGGCGGTTCCAGCGCAGTCTTACCTTGGTCGGGCAGGGTGGGGGCCGGCCTGGCAGCGGAGAGCGCGGCTGTGACCAGCACAGCCCAAAGGATGAGGCACCTCCAGGTAAACATCCCACTGCTGAGGCTACTGCTCGGCAACTGGGCTCCGCAACTCCCACTCCATGGGGACCCCGGGCTGGCCCCGGGAGGGCGCGGGGGGGGTCTCCGCCGGGCCGTCAGCCCCTCCGAGCTGCAAAGGAGGAAAGCAGAGTCAGGGCAGGGCGAGCTGCACTCCCACATCCCACCACCCAGCCCGCTCCACGGGTAGGGCGCGTTGGCCATCGCAGGCGATGCTCCTCCACCATCCAACCCGGCCGGCGAGACGTCCCCGACCCGCGGTGGGAGGTCCCCCCGGACCCCTCATCAGCCTGAAGCGACCTGGCGCTGACTGGCAGGGTTATGTTTTCCTGCATAAAAGCGCTGATGTGCTGAGAGTAAAACCGCTGGCGAAGCAGAATCGAATGCAGCAACATCTCCCAGAACGGTGGGAGAAATTTTCAAACGCTGGTTAAAGGGAGGGAGATTCCTGCTCTCCTCTGCCTGCACTTGGTCTGTGCTGAAAAGAGGAACTCCCTCGAGGACCAAAATGCCACAAAATTATCGAAGTAACTCCCCCCACCCCCTTGGCCCAAGCTGGGTCATCACACTGCGGCAGCTCCCAGAAATTTGTTTTCTTTAACTTCACACAGATTAAAAATAATCTCAAAATCTCGAGAAGTTCTGTGGGACAGGAGAGATGTTTCTGCTGGGCTCCAAGAGGCCACTTCTCCCCTGTGAGCACGGTGTTTGTAAACACCCTCCTGCCTCTCTCCCTTGTATCCCCCACATCATCTGCCCCACACACCCCCAGCAGCGCCGGGACCCAGCCCAGGACTCCTGGGCACTCCAGGACCAGCAGCACCTTGCTCTGCTCTGGCTGACCTAAGACTTGGCTGCAGCAAAACCCACATATCCAGACCACAATCTGACATCGCTCGTGTCACCGTGAAACCCCAGCAAAGCAGATCCTGCTGCAAACCGCAATCCCCTCCACCTCCTATGGGATCTGTAGGGCAAGCACCCAGCTGCCTCCCATGGAAACGCCTTCCCGGACCCGAAGGGGTTAGCTGGGGCCTCCGCCCCACTCCCACGTGCAGCAGATCTCTTTCCACCGACAGCTGTTTTCAGCACGGCCGTTTTGGGGAGAAATCCCCTGGCTTCCATGGCTGACGCTGCAATTCGCTCTCGTCCCTGCCAGCTCTCACATGGGGCTCTCCAACCCGCCTGGCCCCGCGGGTGCCCATCCCCTTCCCGTGTGGGGAGGCATCGGAGCTGGGCTCTGGCACAGGGAGACCCAGCGGAGCCTGATCCCGGCTCCAAGTGCCCCAGGGATGTGTCCTCCATGGCCCTGGTCCCTCCTCCCTGCCACGCTGGGAGTGTGGAGCTCTGCCAAAACACGTTCGAGGGGATTCTGGAGCCAAAGCCGCCCCTGGCCGACTGCTCCCCGCAGCGTGGATGTGAGCAAAGCCCCGTGTTCCACCCCCGCGACACATCTGCGGCGCCACAGAGGCCCGGGATGGAGGTCCTGACCCCGGCCGTCGTTAATTGTCCCACCGGGCTTTGCTGAAGAGCTCAACAGCGAGATCCCTGCCCAGCGAATTGCACAACCCGAGCGCAGCCGGGATGGTCCGGCCAGGGCACTGCTGGCCCAGGACCGGCTGGCGGGAGATGCTCCAGGAGAAGCGCAAGGACCAGGGTGTGGACAGAGCGATGCCATCCCCAAAACGCTCCCCCAGGCTCCCACAGCCAAAGGCCGGGGTGCAGCTGAACCTCCGTGCCCCAGAGTCCTTGCCCAGTACCTTGAGCTCACCCTGCTCCTCTCCTGACGCACTCACGCTCCCGAAGCCCCGCGCCGAGCTGTTCCCAACCTGCCGTGTGATCGGCTGCTTCCTTTCGCCGTACGGCGTCTGCCTAAAGCGTGCGCCGTTAACAACGGTGAGTAATAACCGTAGTGAGTAATGAGATGCTACTCATCCTCCCCAGGCTCTTGGTCCAGCAGAGCTCCGGACACCCCTGTTCCAGTGAGGGAGTGAGACCTTTGCTCCCTTTGCCTGAAGCACCAGTTTTTCCCCAGGGGTGGGCTGAGCACCCACCAGTGCCAGCCCCAAATGGCTCCCGTTTAACACTGGGCACCGCCTGGGGAGCTCAGACCTGCCAAACAGCCTCTGAAGCCCAAGGGCACCCAGTCAGGGTGCAGGTTTGGGGAGTCCAGCTGCCTCCTCCCTGCCCCAACCGTGCTGGCTCTGGCTGGTGCAGGAGCATTTGGGACCCAAAATATTGACATGAGCAGTCAGGCACCCAGCAAACACCGGCGTTATCTCCAAGCGCCAGCGCTCCCAGGCACCAGGCAGCGCGCTTTAAAATAGTTATTGAATGTTAACAATTTATCAGGGTTTGGAAGGGGGAGGTGGAATTCTTTGGGGAGGAAAAAAAAAAAAAATTCTTCGGTATTTCTGGTAATTATTTTCTGTCTCTAAGTGGTTTTGTTTATTGACAGCACATGCTCCCCGGAACATGCCCTAATGCGGAGCGTCTGCGTGGGCCTCCCGAGCCGGCCCCGTGCCGAGGGGAGGGAGGGATGGAGGGAGGGAGGGAGGGAGGCAGGGAGGGATGGAGGGAGGGGACCTCAGCGCCTCCAGAAGCAGCAGTGCCTGAAAAATGAGTCAGTGCTGGCTCGGCGCACAGCAAAGCCCTTCTCCAGATACACCTTGGAGCGGGCGCCTTCCAGCTGATTCAGGGGCTCGACAGCAGCATATTTCCATGGCGTAGGGATCGCTCGGCAGCGAGGAGCTGCCCCGCGTCTGGGAGAGTCACGGGGAGGGAGAGCGAGGGAGGGAGGGACGCGTGCCAAAACCCAGGGCTGGTGCACAACCGATGCTCAGCTCCCGGGGCAGAAAAGGAGGTGGAAGCAGCTTCGCCGAGGAAGCGGGGAAGAGTGCTCCTACCTGTGCAAACACCGGCATGGCTCTTCCCCGTGTTTGTTCAGCCTTTATAGAAACCCCAACAGGAAACCGTTCGCTCGGGAGGACAGCGGCTTGCGCAGGGTGGGTCTCTGGCTCCCACCGGCCACCGTCCCCACTCCCGCGGCCCTGGCACGCTGCAATTTACTGCTCAGGGGTGGACTCCGACAACTAAAAATGGAAGCAGTAAGAGAGGAGACAGAGCTAAGTGCGCCTCAGAGACCTGCCTCCGGGACTGCAATTACCACCGGCCATTACACCCACGGAGCTATTTCAGAGCGGTGACAGACACCCCTGTGCCCACCTGTGCACGTGGTCCCTGCACACCCGGGTGCTGGGGAAGATGCTCTCACACTGCCTTTGCAAGCCCGTGCATTCAGGAGAGCAGCCTCGTGCCACCTGTCCCCTCACTGTCCTTGGGTACCCCGAGAGCTGCACTTTTGCCTCTCCCACGTCTGTGAGTCACGGGGCTGAGCTGTCCCGGGGACGTGGCACAAGACGAGACCTTCCATAATTGAATGTTTCTGACCTGAGTGTACTTGGGAAGCCCCTTCCCATCCCATGGCTCATCCCCAGGAATGCATAGAAGGTGCCAAAAGCAGGAGCTGGTGCCAGAGAAGGGTGCCCAGCTGGGGTACCCAGGGGTCAGAGCCCAGGCAATGCCATGGGGATAAGGGGAGCCCCTGGTCTCATCCCCTGGGAGCAGGCTCCATGTGCTTGGGGGTAGCTGCTGCCAGTCGGTTCAGTGGGGCTGGGGTAGCTCTGGACCAGGGCAGCTTGGCCTCTGCTCCCCATCAGAGCAGAGCTGGCCTGTGTGGCATGCACCACGTCAGAGTGTCCTGGAGGCAGCGGTGCTTTGGCACCAGCAATCAGCATCTAACGCAGCAGGCAGAAAAACAACAGGGCACGGCTGAATCCATCAGGGGAAAGAGCCTGAGCTCAGCTCTCAGGTCTGCAGGAGCCTGTGGTGGGGGCTGCACCCAGCTCAGGGCCACGCATCACTCAGGGAGCGGAGGTGGTGACTGCCAATGCAAGACCCTGCCTGGCACAGATGCCCTCCAGCTCCAAAGCACAGAAAGGAGGCTCAATTTTTCCCCCAGGCTCAACACAAGCAGCCCTCCAGGCGCCCTTGGGGAAGAAGGGCACGCCAAAGGCAAAATTCATGAATAACATGGAGAAAAAGCCTTTCCCTGCCCAGAGCTCCTTGCCCCAGCCTGTGGCTTGGGTCAGGAACCATGTCTTTGCTGAAATAAAAAGCAAACAAAACTGCAAATGTAACTATAGGGGAAAACTATAATGCTTAAAGCAGACGCATGCTTGGAAAAATAAATATCCAACTGTGCAGCACACATACAGCATTAACCCTTCCCAGCCGTCGTGCCACAGCCTGCAGCAAGGCCTTACAGCTGCTGGGGGATCTCCAAGCACCGAGTTCACTGCCCACTGTGGGCATCCAGCAGCAATAGAGTCTGGCATGTGGGGCAGGAGGCATGGGGAAAGGCCCAGCCTCACCCACAGATCTCTGTAAAACCAGTTCTCTTTTAGAGGCATCCTCACATCCAGGGATCCCTACTGAAGGGCTTGATTTTCAGACCTGCACAGCATCCATTGGTACTCAGAAATCTCCACTGGGCTGGTACCACTGACTTCTCTGAGAGGGGACTGGTCCAGGATGGGGGCACTGGGACACCACCACAGCCTGCCATCCCCTAGAAGAGGCAGAGCCCCATTATCCAGCCTGGGAGGGAGCTATGGACACAAACCAAGCCTCCTTCAGCAAACCAAGCCTCCACTGTCCACACCTGCCTCATGCCCCGAAGAAGGTCCCCAAAGGGGGAGAACACTGAACATCCAGGATGGGACAAGCATCTGCCACCCAGCTCTTGGCGAGTGGCCCCTTCCAGCAGCCCAGGCTTGGGGGGCCAGAGCATCTGGGGGAAAGCATCTGGGGCTGGGGGCAATACAGCTCCCAGCTCAGTTTACATTTTTTGGCAGATAAACACACCGGAAAGCACCCTGGGCTCCTTCCCAGCACGGCTGGGGCACCTCACGCGCAGCCAAGCCCGGAGCCGATGGATGCACGCAGGCGGCTTTTGCAGTGGTGCTGCTTCCTGCCTTCGCCCCGCCAGTGCAGGGACGATTTATTTTAATCCTCTCTGAGCAAGACAAGGAGAAGGCAGCGGTGCGTGCCAGCCCCCACCGAGATTAACGGAGGAAGTGCTCCTGTGTGGGGAAAATGGCTGCTCGCCAGAGCCGGGGTCTGCGGGGTCCACGCTCCTGCGGCATCCCCAGGGCAGCGCAGGGCAAGGCAGGGCAGGGAGGCTGCCCCCAGCACCCGGGCTCCTCTGCGCCCAGCGTCGCGTCCGGCTGGTCAGCACCCAGAGATCTCCAGCCAGAGCAAACCATCGCCTCCGCCCCAACGCAAATCCCAGTTTGCTCTGGCTGGGACGGCGGCAGAGCAGCCGCCTCCGAGCCCCTCTGGTCTGTGAACGGTAAACACTTGGGTGAACCGCAGCGTTGAGGTTTAAACATTGACGGGGTGGAAGCTGCACCAGCCAGCCGTGACACCCGGGACACGGAGCCGTAACCCAGCAGTCCGGGTGGAGAAGGGAATCGCAAGGTGGCTTCGCTGCTCCTCGGTGTAACCCGAACGCGGGCATGCTCCGCTCCCTCCGCGGCCGAGGCCCGCTGCCTGCAACCGCACTCGTGGCCCTAACACCAGAACCCACAAACGCCGCGACCGAAACCACCACCAGAAACCCACCCCGGTGCTGGGGGCTGCGCATCGGCCCCGCAGATCAGCGAACATCGCCCGCCCGCCCGCCATGGACGAGAGTGATTCCCAGAGCCCCGCAAAGAGTTGGGATAAAGGAGGCTCTCGGAGTCCCCCACCTCCCCCGAGCAGCCTTTGCAAAAACAAAGGGAAACACAAAATCCAGAACCGCGTTATTCCGAACGCCCCCGTCCTCGGGAACCCCCCCAGAACGTCCCGGAATTCGAAAACTTAAACAAAACCAACCCCAGCTCCTTTTCCATCTTTTTCTGGAAGCCGCGAGGCTCCCGTTCAGGAACTTTTAGGGAATGAGGGACCAGGCGGCAACTCGGAAAACAGCCCCCAGGCCGGACTCCCCCGCAGCCGGGAGGGGTCTGGGGCCCCAGGGCTGGGGACTGCGGGGAGGTTTCCAGCCCTGGCTCGGTCCGAAGGACGGGCTCGGACCCGCCGCGTTCCGAAACGGCCGCCCCCGGGGGCTGCGAAACGGGGCCCCCGCCGCCCGCCAAGCCCGAGGGCTACAAAACCGGGGCCTCGGACACACGCACACCGACGGCTCCAGTGTCCGCAATCGCCCAGCGCCCGCAAAGCGGAGTCCCCCCCACCCCGCGCTCCGGTGCCGCCGTCGAGCCGCCCCGCCACGGGCGCACCGAGGCGGGGAGGGGGTGGGTGTGCGGCAGCGGCGGTTCCCTGCGGGACGGAGGTGACTCCAGATGCCGGATCGGGTCCCCGCCGCCATCCCCGTGGAGTACAAAGCCCTGCCCGCGGTCCCGGAGCCGGTCCCGGCCTCGGTGAGCCCCGGCCGTCGGTACTCACCGGAGCCCCGCGCGGTCCCGCCGTTCCCGGGAACAATGGAGGGGAGCCCCGGTCGGGGCGAGAGGCGCAGCCCCGCCGCCTCCGCGCTCACAGCGGCCACCCCATGGCGGGGCCGGCCCCGGTCCTGGCCCCGACCCCGAGGTGGCGGCGGGAGGCGCTCCCAGAGGCACGGCCGCCGCTGCCGCTGCCCGCGCTGCCGCGTCCCCGCCGTGCGCCCGCCGCCTCCGGACTGAGCTGCTCCCGCACCGCCCCGCTGCCTCCCCCCGACTCCTCCCCCGCCTGCCTCCCACCCTCCTTCTCCTCCTCCTCAGCGGCCTGATGGGGCTTGTAGTCGCCGCCGGGCCACCCCCGTGGCCCCCGGGCAGCACCCCCGGCCGTGGGGTCCCGGGGTCCCCACTGGGTTTTGCAGGCGGTTGTCTCCCCAAAAGCAGCGCAGGCTGGGGATGCTCCACGGTGGGATGCTCGTCGCCGCGCTCTCGCCCTGTTGCTCTCGGTCGCACCCGGGAAGCCTCGGGCCTGTGGCCCAGGTAGGGTCAAAGGGATCCTGCACCCCACTGTTTTCCTTTCCTAGCATCCCCGGAGGCAGCAGCACGCAGAGCTTGGGCAGCCTGGAGCCCCCAGCCTGGCCCTTCTGTGAAGCAAGGCCCCAGGGTGCCCTGTGAGCAGGTTTTTAAAGGCCTGACAGACCCAGGAACCATCCAGGAACCCACAGCTGCCATCCCTGCCCTGTGTACCTTTCACCGAGCTTTGGAGCCAGAACATGGCAATGAGCATAGAGGCACCCCAACATGGCACAGGGCACCCCAAAAACTCTCTAGGTGCACGTGTAGCACATGCACTTTCTGCTCAGGCTCAGCTGGGACTGTGCCAGGTCCCCGAGCCTGAGGGCACAGTGAGATAGTGGCACACCAGAGAACCCAGCTGGTCTTCTGGGGAGCCCACACCACACACCCCCAGTCTGGGCAGCTCAGATGAGCTCCCTCAAAGCAGGGCTGGCTTAGGGTGACACAGATGGTACAGGAGGCACAAGAACAGCAGCAGCCATGAGTCGGGGCATCCCAGAATGAAGACATCTCTGGCTGACAGCAAAAAGACCTACGCAAAGAAACGTGCAAGTGATTAAGTTATAGCAGGGAAGAGGACAGGCTGAATTAGCCCTGTCAGTCACCAGAGCTATATTTGAACCAAATGCTGGGCATCCCTCCTCAGGAGCAGCCTCTCGCTGGTTCAGGCAACGGTTGCGTTCACCATGCCAAGACCTGTTGGATATTTTCTTTCCAGGATGACAGATGTGCAGACAGGGAAAAGGGGGAGAATTAACACACCTCCCAGCAAGCTGAACATGGGGGGAGTTTCAATGACAGCAGGGCAGAGAGGTGACCCCAGCCCCCCCCTCTCACACCTTTGGGGCACCCCAGGCAGCTGCCCACCCCTGGCTCTGCTCTCCTCTCCCCTTCACTGCCCAAAAGCCAGGAGCCAGGCCCTTTGGTGCTGAAGGTGCCTGGCTGGTAAGGCTGCTGTGGCACCCCCAGGAGCTGGGGGAGCTGCCCTAACATCTTCTGTCCCCCCTCTCCTCCAGAGCAGCCATGCCTCCTGCTGAGCTTTTGTCCCAGATTTATTAATATTGGTCCCAAAACTGACCTTACGGGATCATACCTTTGTGATGGAAAGGGGATGGGCTCTCCATCTGTTGCTGATTGGACTGGTTTTCTGCTCGGTTATATAAACAGGACACAAGTTCTAGGGCTTTTATAAGTCAAAGTGACCACAAATGGTAGAAAATAGGGAGAATCATCCCCTGCTCCTGGGAGGCTGGAGGATTCAGCTGCATCCCTGGCCTCAGCATCATACCGGGGCTCAGTGGTGGAGTGACCACAAGCTGTCACCATCTGGTGGCATAAGTGTAGCATAAGCAAGTCCTCCAGGATGGACGGGGAGATGGATGCTCCCCCAGACTGGATGTGGGGCTGCCACAGGCCATGACTGAGACCGAGCAACAGAGCCCCAGGGACCAAGCCAGAGCTCGCTGCCTGCCAGCACTCGCAGGGAAGGGCAGAGGACTGGGGCACTGCGCTTTGGCAGCCTCAGCTCCAGCTGGTCCATGGCCCTTCTGGACTTGGGTGGTGATATGCTGGGCTCTTCCACATACATGTTTGCAGTGGTGATGCAATTTCAAGGCAGTGCAGTTGCTAATTTCACATGAACTTGGGCTCGTTTCAGTTTAGCTGCAGTTAATCAAGAACGGGATTAAGAAAAAACTTAAAGTAGGTCTCGGTTACCACAACAGCTGAACAACTGACCCCGTGTCAGGCAATCCCCAGGACAGTGGGTGAGCACCAGCCAGAGCGGAGCAGTGTCAAACCCACAGGTTTGGCTCCACCAGGGAGGTTCATCTTGCTGTCAGGTACTGCGCAGTGCTGCACTGCTGACAGGAGTTGCTCCTGTTGTGGGAGATGCAGGTTCTTGATTAAAAAAAAAAATCAATCCTTTCTGCCTGGGAGAGTGAAGCAGCTGCTGCTGAAAATAGGAGATGGGGAGGCTGGCACCGACACTGTGGGGAGATGTCTCCTCTGTCTCAGAAGAAGGACTGCATCGCAGCAGAGCAGCTCCTGGCCTCAGCATGGCTGGGGTACAGCCATGCTCTGGACCCTGTGGTCCTACCCCAGGCTGGAGGCTGTGTCTGGGTCATCCATCTCCTTGGGAGAGTGGCAGGGAGGTGGCTGGGAGGGGGGAGGCTCGTCACAGAGCTGCCCTGTCACAGAAGAGACAGAGAGGCTTGTGAGTCCGGGGCTTACAGGGTTTTGTCTTGGCTGTGGAGGAACAAAGGCCTTTGGGGAGTAGCTCCCTGGGGACTCTGCTCCCAGAGCCTGCAGCTTTCACAGCCTCCCTGCCAGCTCTCCCTCCTCCTACAGCCTGGGACCAAGCACAGGGCAGGGGTGCACCCTCATCCCCTGCCCCTAGGGACACACATCGTCCCATCTGCATCCCTGCGTAGGGTCTCACACACGTGTGCACACACCTCCCCCCCCAGCTCCGCGTGCGCACGCCCACACGCTCAGCCCAAGGCCGTGGGGTGACCTTCCTCTGCCGCCCACCTCCGCACGCCCGCTCCCAGCTGCGGCTCCCAGAAGCAGCCAAACCCACCACGGGATGAGTCTGCACCAGTGGGCATGGGAACAGCAGCGGTGATGCCAATGGGCACCGGCACGGCCCCTGGACCAGGGCTGGGGGATCAGCCTGTCCTCCCTCTCCCACCCAGGCGGGTTTCCCAGCATCTCCAGAGTGGTTCTAGTGGGAACCGGAGTGTGAAGAGGGGGCACAGAAAGGGCTGAGCTGGAGGAGGAGAGTCCCAGCACAATAGAGCGGCTCCCCCCTGACCTTGCCTTCCCAGTTAAAGATCTGCAGCTCTCCCCTCCTCCCCACTACAAAGGGGCTCTTTTCAGTCCCTAATTCTGCATTTAGAAAACAAAAGCAGATGCATCCAGTTTAGGTTTGGAGAGGGGGAGGCAAGAGCAAATGCTGAAGAACAAAGAGCTTTCCCTGACAGATCCCACTGAAAAAGACTTTGTCAGCTCCGTCTCTCCCTGAAAAGGCCGGAGCACATCAGGGTGCGGGGCTCCTTGCAGGCAGCTGCCAGGCTTGTGGCTTCGAGCCTAAAAAGAAGGCAGAGCATGGAGCACACATGTGCGCGGCTGCTGGCGGAAGGATGTGAACCAGCCCCGCCGAGCGTGCACAAGCACACGCTCGTGTTAGCGGGGATGCAGCCTGGCCCCAGGGTTTACTCAGGACACCCCTGCCCATCCCCGGACGGGAGCCAGCACCGAGGGCAGGCTGTGCTTCTGCCGCCCTTCTTCCTCATCCCCAAGACACGACCCGTGCCTTTTCCCCACTCTTTCCTACCCCTGGGGCAGGGTTTGCTCAGTAGAGACTTCCAGGTGCATTGTCTGACCTTGGCCAACTGCTTCCCATCAGCTGGAACGTCTGAGTCACAGAGAGACACTCAGCACACTGCCCCAAAGCCAGCAGCTTGCACAGACACAGCTACCTTGGAGAAGCCCAGCCCCTCTCCAGGGCCAGTGGCCAGCTGGGCCACCCTGCCACCAGCTGGCAGGACCCTACAGGGAGCTCCCAAAATCACCAACTTTCCCAGGGAAACACAACACCTGAGAATCAGCAACATGAGGGATAAAGGATCAGCTCCGGGCTGTGATCCGCCCCTCACTCACCTTTCTGCTCCAGCTTAAAGTGTTGTTGCTGGGCTTTGGGCTGCCTGGCCAGGCTGGTGCCTGTGACAGCACCACTTGGCCACATGAAGCCCTGTCCTGGCCCACATCACACCAGCTCAGGGATGCTGCTGTGCCTGGGTAAAGCCTTGGCACAGGCAAAGCACTGGCTGCGGGGACCCAGCCTGGCTTCCCAGCACTCTTCGTGCTCGCCGGTTTCTCAGCTATCACCGTCAACCCAAAGTGGCTTTTTCTTTCCTTGGTTGCAACTCAACAGCATCACAATATATCCCCCATCCACTGCTCCCTGGCTGCTCTTCTGGTGGTGATGGAGGGAAGTGCATCCTTCAGGAGCCCCTGTGTGCCACACTGCCCCAGCATCAGCTCACTCAGAGCAGAGGACCAGCTCCAGGGCACCCACACTCAGGCTGGGGTTAATTAATTGTGTTTGTTTGACATTGCCCCTCTTGCACCGAAGCAGAGCTGTGCATGAATGTCTCACTGTTCCAGCTGGGCTCTCTCACAGGGCTGTGATGTTTAATAAGCTGTCTCAGGGGACATCCAGCACTTCCCATTAGCTGCACTGATGCTCTACTGGTCCCGTGGCTGCTCAGACTGCTTACAAGGGGGGAAAGGGACCAGGTTCTGCGGTGGGAAGTGGCTCTGTGCTGCCCTGATGATGATGAGATCAGGATGTGCGGGTGCCTGCCCACAACAGTCACTATCCTAAGATCTGGGGCAGGGACAGGGCACTGCCTGTCCCCTTGGCAGTCCACCCTGAGAAAGTCTCCTCCTATCTTTTGATCAGGCCCAGAAGATCTCTAGGGGTAGATAAAGGTGCCAATGTCGATCAGAGTAATAGCAGCAGCCTCCTCTGGTTGTTATCTCACCTTAGCAGGAGGAGGATGCTCCAGATAACAGATGCCTGTAATTTACAGCATCTACAGTGATACAGGCAAAGAGCAAGGGACAAATCACTTGGTCAGATCAATAACATGTTCCCTTATCACACCCCTCCAGCGGCACCTGCAGAGCTCAGCCCAGAGCTGCTGCTGCCCCTCTTCTTGCTGGGTGCTCAGGACACAGGGACAGATCCCTGGACCTGGCAGGATCAGGACAAGTTTCTATGGACAGCAAACAGCCCGGGGCTGCTGCAGAGATCCCGTTCGGCTGTGGGATTCTCCTCTCCAGCTCTTGCACTGCCATGCGGCTGGGGATGAGGATGGTGCTGGCTGCTCTTCCTCCCCAGGGCCGGATGCATTTTGTCTTCTTGTTGCTGCAAAGATTCTGCCACTTGGATAATCTGATAATAGCATTTTCTGCACACTGTCATTTAGGAGCCCAATGGCAGCTCCTTTCATCAGAAGAAAGACTGTAATTATGCGTCATTACCCATGGGCTATGATTTTTTTCCCCCCACTACCTAGAGTTGTTTTCCTCTTTCAAGCAATCCTTGGATATTTATAGTGAAAAAAAGCCACAGCCAGGAACAAAACAACTGGCATGAGGACTTTCCCCTGCCAGGGTGTAAAAGGAAAGCAATGAAAAGTAAACTCCAACAGGTTCAGAGCCTGGAAGGACTCAAGAAGTGGGATCCTTGTGTCATTTCCCAGGCTCTGATGAGGGAGGATCCAGTGGATCCACTCCCTAGAGCTATTCTCTGGTGTAAGGATGGGAGGCAGAGAGGCTGACTGGGCTGGGAGGGAGGCCAGAGCGGGAGGATGAGGCTGTGCTGATGGAAGTGGCATCATTGCCAGACATGGGCAGAATGAGGGTTTTGGGGAGTTTTTGCGCTCTGAAGGATGAGGCATAGCAGGCAGGAGGAGCTCGGCACGGCCTGCAGGATGCAGGCAGCAGCTCCTGCCCAGCACCTCGCCACATCCAGCCAGCCTGGCACCCAGCCCAGCAGCAGCCAGGCTCCCAGGGGCTGCAGCCCCTTTCAGAGCAGCTTCCTGGGCACATCTGAATATTTCAGTAGCAGTTTTCCTTGGACTCTCAGCACAGGCTGCTGGTCCCCTTTAACACAGGGAGTTTTCTCCCAGTTCTCAGGCTGCTTCCTGTCTAGACGGCCCCGGAGAAGCCACTGTATTTATAGAGCAGGGCAGAGAGCCGTGCCCGCTTGCTTTGCCAAACCCACATGAGCCTGATGCTGCTGGTGAGGCCGGATGAAGATGCCTCCCACACGCTGGAAACAGGAGGAGGAGGAAGGCAAAGCAAACCACAGCTAGACCCTAAACTTTCTAACCCCTCCAGATTGCAAATGGCCCCTCTCACCCATTCCCTGCTTCTGCAAACAGCAGAGATCCTCTATCTCCCTGGGGAAGCATCACTCCCAAAGCAGAGAGTGTTCCCATAGGGCCCATGAGTGCTCTGCCCAGAGCACACCCACGTTCACAGCCTGTCCACTCCAGCGTGGCTGCTCCTCCTCTGGAGGAAGCCCCCATCAAATCCCCCTACAGCAGATGCCTCCAGGGTCACCGACTCACTCTGCTCCTGCAGCAAGCCCATCACCTGCAACAGCTTTTCCAGGTCCTTGGAGACCTGCCCAGGCCCATCACCCTCACTGGAGGGCCACCAGTCAGGGCTGCAGCATATCCATGCAGCTGAGGTTTGCTCTCAGCCCATGGGAGGGAAGGTCCCCACACCAGCCCCAGGGAAGTCCCTCCCACAGCAGGGACATCCTCCCCCCCAAGCCAGCTGTGGGACAAGGGACAAGCCCCAGCTGCCCCTGGATCCCACATCTCCCACATGGCTGCAGCCAGGACTTGTCATCCCAGTTTCCTAGCAGGCAGTAAAGAGGCTGGGGCTGCCATATCACATTTCCCATCACACAGGAATGTAAACTCAGGAGCAGAGTTAACCCCTGGGGAGGAGCAGCATAAGATGCTCTCACATCCCCCAGACCCACCTTTAGCCCCTCACATACCTGCCCTCACCTGCAGCACCCCTGGGAATGATTTAGCAGGGTACCCCCAGCTAGAGATGACCCAGCCATAGCCATCCCCAGGGCCTTATCCTGACCAGCAGCCTGTAGAGACACCAGCAGTGCTGGGGGAGGAGAGGGGTGCATATGTAGAGAGAGCAAGAGCTGCTCAGGTGCTTAAAAGCTTCTGAAATCAGCCTCTTATTGATTAATTCCTTCAGGGTTAATCTGAAGGGGGGGGAAGCATCCTCTGGTTCCCCTCACCTGCTAATACCTGATGTTAAAATATTTACTTGTCTCTTTGCTGATGGGCTGTGGTTTCTGAGCAGGCTTGATAAGGCTGTCGTAGCTGTTTGCTGCTAAGGGGCACAGCACAGCCTGGCTTTAAAGGTGGCCCTGAGAGAGCTTCCTGGCTGCAGAGGAGTTTGGCGCCCAGAGGATGCGAGCTCCCGTCCCTCTGCTGAGCACTGAGAAGGTGACACTGGGGGACCCAGCCAGGCGGGTGCAGGGGTAGGGTAGGGTAGGGTAGGGTAGTGTGTGTAAAGCTCCTTCAGTTTGCTCTGACTGCGCTGGCAGCCGCTCTGTGAGCGAGGAATTAGAGGAACAGAAGCTGAACTGGGCTTCCAGGAAGCTTCCCCGTGATGGATTTATAGGCACAGTGCCCTTTTTACAGGAGTTCACACTGAAAACAAGCTGCAGATGCTCTCCTCGGGGTCTCCAGCAAGGAGCCCAGATTTACTGCTGCCATCTCGCAGTGAGCACTGGTTGGCAGCTGCGTGCTGGGCCGGGGGGTCGGGGGCTGCACCCACCGCTCTCAGTGCTGCAGCTACTGGGGACAGCTTCACAGAGCCGAGCTCCAGCTGACTGCGCCGTGTCCACCCCCTTCGGCAGCCGTGTCCCCGCGCTGGGAGTGTGACCTCTGCAGCCACCCTCTCCAGGCACGGCCACGGAGCACAAGGGTCTCTCTGTGCCCAGCCCAGCCCCGTGCCCACGCTGGGGGCAGAGGTTTTCCCTGTTGTTGCTGGGAGACCCCAAGGTCAGGTGTTGGCAGGGTCAGGGTGTGCCGGGCGGCTGCAGGGTCGGATCGGGCACGTTGAGGGGGGTCCTTCACCTGGAGGGTTCTGTCTGCCACTGTCAGGGGACCTGCCCCAAACCTCACTAAGTCCTTGGGCTGCTCTTTCCAGTATTACTGCAGGGCTCCTAACGTGGCACTGGGAAATCTCAGCTTGAGTTAAACTGCGATTTGTAAGACCCTGCTTCTGAGCAGCCCCCCAGCAAACCATCTCCCTGTCCGTCCGTGGCTCTGCCCAGCCTGAAGTGCTCATTCCCCAGCCCCAGCACACTGTGATGATGATGGAGGGGCTATGGTGGCGCAGACACATGGGGGAAACACCTGCCCCAGTTCCCCAGGGAACTCAGAAGCTCTGGGAGCCCATGGCTGAGCCGTTGGCTCGTGCACTGGAGGCAAGAACAGGACGAGCCCAGCCGGGAGGGTTCCTGCATGGCCCTGCCTGGCCAGCCAGCGCTTCCCTGGGTGCTCTGGGCAGAGGACAAGCTGCAGGCTCCATGCTGGGCTGCACACGAGGTGGGAACGATGCCGCAGCCTGTCCAAATACAACCCGCCCTCGTCACAGCCGCCTGAGTGACGTGAGGGGTGACCCTGCTGCGGCGGGGTGTCAGCCCGGCTGCTGACCCGCTGCGGCCTCCTCTTCAGCAGCTCCGCATCCATGGCAGCTCTTCAGAAACGGTGACCCCTGGCTATGCCCTGCTCAATAACAAAGGCAAATTCATGCTGAATAATCATGCAAATGACTAGTCCAGGAGCCCAGAGGAGTGTGCATGCAAGGGGCTCTGTCTGGTTGACGGAGTTGCTGGGCAAAACAATCCCTACCCTCTAGCTGTGCGATTCCCAACCCAGGCAATCGTCTCCCTGTTTGTGTTCTGTGACAACCTGCCCATGCCAAGTGGCCCAAACCTTCCTGTGGGCCACCTGGCTACAGCTCCACAAGACACCAGGCCACCTCAGGTGACAGGGCACATGGGGATGGCTGCTGCCAAGCCTGTCCTGAGCGGGGGGCTTTGCTTCTCCAGAGACACCCGTTCCACTGCTCACCCACCCGGCTGTGGGGCTGCCTGGCCACTGGTGCCCTGAGCTGCCCTGGCACAGCTACAGAGGGGCTAAATCATGGACCAGCTGATGGGAGCAGTGGTGACAGCCCTGTCCCCATGTCCAGCTCCCATGGCAGCTGGATGTGCAGCATCACTTATGGTGTGCTGGGTCTGTCCATCCTCAGCCATCAGGGCTCACCCTGTGCCCAGCCATAGGGTTTCAGGGTAGCCCTGGGGACTGGGAGCTCTTCTGGCACTGTGTGTGCATGGACCCCAATGCTGGAAAGCTCTTCTCTGAAGCACCTGGGAATGGGTTTCATCCCAAAGTGCCACTTCCCTTGCTCCGGCCACACAGGAAGCAGCTGCAGCTGGGCAGGAGGAAGCACTGAGCTGCTGGCAACTCTCAGAAATTCCCCAGACCTGCTGTTTTGTCTCGTGGCACAGGTAAAGGTGGGGGAGAAGCCACTGAAAGGGTCCCTTGAGCATGCCGAGCACTGGGACAGGGCTTGCAAAGTCCCCTGCCCGCCCCGTCACAGCTCCCTCTCCTCCATCGCTGCCCGGCAGGTTGCAAAGTGGGGTAAGGAGGGAAAGACCCAAAGGCTGGGGCTGGGAAGATTCTGCCTGCCCTGCCTGCTCTGCCTGCCCCGCCTGCGTGTGGAGCTGACAGCGGGCTGGGTGAACTAAGGAGATTAGTGCTGGGATTGGAGCTGGTGTGAAAAATGACTCCCATTTTGAATAGATAAAGCTGCTTTTCTCTCTTGTGCGCCGGGACCACGGAAGCAGATTCAAAGTTTAATCCCTTCCGCCTGATCCTTCTCGTTAGACATAATGTAATTAACGGGACGGCGAGGACCTGCAAAGCTGTTTGTGCTCCAGGGTCACGTCAGAGAACAACAGGGCACCAACTGCCACTGGGCAGGGCGGCCAGCAGAGGAATTTGGGGGAGACAGAGCCTCAGCACGGGGGGCACAGGGGACAGCGGCCAAGGGCTGCAGGAGCTGGAGGAGCTGACCCTGTGCTCATTAAGAGGAGGACATGGGGCTGCTCCTGGAGCCCCCACACACTGTGAGCCAGTGCATCCCCGTTTGCACCCAGCCCACCACTGTCCTGCCATGCTTCTGTGCTTGTGCCAGCAGCCTCTGTCCTGCCCGAGGTGTGGATAGTGGGGATTGGAGGGTCTCTGGCATCCCGCAGTACAGGGGTCACTCACACCACCCTGGGTACAGGGACTCTGGTGCTGTTGGCTGGGAGAAAGAGCAACTTGCAAAGGCATTGCCACCTGAGCCCCCAGTACCTCATCCTGCTGCTGCATCTTCTGCTGCTGGGCTGGGCCACCAAACCCTCCTGGGGCTGGGCTGGGGGTCTTGGCACCATGGGCCTCTCAAGGGATGGAATCCCCTTGCCTGCCTCAAAAAAACAAGGGAGAAAGGTCTGGACTCGGCAGGCAGCCCCCAACTGCCCCAGGCTGCCCCCATCGCACCGGCCCCTCCCCACCTGTCACCCGCCGACTCTTTGGCCCCGCTGGAATAAAAGGGCCCATTTATTGGAGTCGTGCTAAATAACTCAGCACGGCCCCGCTGGCCTGGCTGAAGACACCCCTGGCTGTCCTCGGGAATGCTCCTGGGGTGCCAGCTCCAAAGGCAGCTGTGGTGGGCCTTAGATCTTTATGGCCAGTAAAGGGGTCCGTGGCTAATTTATGCCCCTCCTATAATTTACAGCCTCTTTACAGCTGCTGTAAAATGACCTATAAATCATGGGCAACATCATAGGCCAGAGACAAAGCCCCGGCATCGTCACCTGCCAGCTGGCCCCGCGCAGGGGCCGGTGGCTGTCCGGGGACTGATAGGAGCTGAGCTCATAGCAGGTACATCCACGCTGCAGCCAGGGACTGGGAGGCACTGGTCAGGGTTTATAGCTGCAACCCGTCGAGCTCAGCGAGAGGCAGGGTGTCTGGAGGCGTTGCAACACGGACAGCTCAAGGTCTTGTCTGCGCACCCTGTGCCATCCTGCAGGAGCATGTGGTGCCTCTGGATGCTCCAGCCACATTCCATGTGGTGCTGGCCGTGGGCTTTCCAGCCATGGCTTCCAGGGTGGCCCAGGGTCCATGGCTGAGGGGTTTGAGTCGGTGGCTGCAAAGGTGAAGCCATTTGTCCCCTTGTCTACACAGCTCAGGCAGCAGCATGGGCTTGTGGTGAGCACGGTTCTCCTTGAAGCACAGCCCCAAGAAGGAGCACAGGTCCAGCCCCCACTGCCTGGCGTGTGGAGCACCACAGCCGAAACCCATCCCTCGTCCCACCCTACTCTCTCCTGTAGCTCTCAGAGGCTCCACACTTGTTGGCACCGCCCCTTGTTTGCCCAGATGCTCTCCTGGCTGGGGTCTTCCAGTGCCCCCGTCGCTGCCTCCCCCAGCCAGGGGAACCCATTGGGGATGGGGTCCCCTCTGACCACCCTTGGGGCAGGGGTGGCAGATGTAACATCAAGGGTCACTTGAGTCCTCACAAGAACCAGGGTGCAACCAAAGGGAAACTCGGTGGCTTCGCACAGAGGCTCTTGCAGAGGCTCTTGCTCTCAGCACGCTGCAGAAAGGGCTGACTCAGACCACGGTGGGGAGGAAGCAAAAAAACCCCCAAAGCCACGGCATCCGAGCTGGCAGGAGGTGGTTTGTGCTTGGGCCTGAGCAAAGGCTCCAAGCTCATCTCTGCCTCTTCCCGCAGAGCCCATGTTGGCTTTGGCAGGGCCAGGGGTTCCTGTAGCGCGGATCCCCGGGGGGGACAGGGCTCAGCTGGCCTGGATGTCGCGTTCCCGGCACAGTGGCTGCCTGTGTGCCCAGGTATAAGGGCAGAGCAGGTGCTGCTGGGGGACCCCCCAGCCTGGCATTTGGCATTTGCTAAAGCTAAACCTTCCTAGGGCCGGTGCTGTGCGAGCTCTGTCTGCCCGTGGCTTCAGGGTACTGCTCAGTGGGAGGGGTCCCTCGGGGTGCAGCGAGGCAAGGGGTCACCTGCAGCTCTGCCCTTTGGACTCGACCCCTCTCCCTGCCCCGACTACGGTGGTTATTTAAACTTCCTGCAACCCCTACGTACGCTCCTATTTTTGCCAGGCAATGGGTCCATGACCCTGGAGTGCAGCCACTGGGTTGGGTCTGTGTCCTCGGCTTGCACCTATGCCCTGTTCCTAAAAACCAGGCTTGGCACTGGTCCTGCTCCTTCCCCGGGCTCTAAATAGTGATCCTGCTCAGCTGCGTTTGTGTATATGTGTGTGTGTATATTTATATGCACCAATTACACACTACAACAGCATGCAGGAAAACACAGGTAGTATTTTTAGGTGGCAAGCATCCTAAAGGGACAATGACCCAAGTTTGCATCTGGTGTGACAAGCCTGGAGGCACCTGCCTGCTGCTGGAGGGGGGGCTCAACCCCACGTGGTATAAAGAAGCAGGGGATGGGGGTGTCCACCCAGGCTTGGGAAGAGCAGGGACCAGTGGTGCTGGTGACTGGAGGGATCATCAGAGTTCCCAGCATGGGACCCAGCTGCTCCCAGCTCAACTGGTGCACGTCTTGCACCGATGCCGGCAGCTCTGGCAGCGATGCTGAAACCAGTGGCTCTGGCAGCGATGCTGAAACCAGCGGTGGTGGGAAGAGGGGAGCGGTTTTGGTCTCCATTGCAAGACCACGGAAATATTAGGTGGGCAGGAGGGGACTGCCCGGGGCTGTGTCCTGCTCTCTCCAGCCACAGACCACGGCTGCATCCGGAGCACGTTGTGGACCCGGGTGCCGTGATGCCCGCTGTGCCCTCGCACCGGCACGGCGGGAAGCACTGGGGGGGAGTGGTCCAGGGCTGGGGCTGCTGGGGTGAAGATGCTGGTGGGCATGTGGGGCTGGGCCATGGAGCACATTTCTGAAATGTTTTAGGTTATTCTGGTTAAAAAACAACAAACCAGGAAATGAAATTTTATCTGCAAGAGGGAATGTGAGGTTTCAGTGAGAAACAATCTGCAGATTTGCTGTTCTGCTTTGTTCTGACAGAAAACAGCTCTGTGTGAAAACACCTTGGTGCCTTCTCACCGCTGCTGTACCTGCAGCAAACTCCTCATCCTGCCACCAGCACATGGCTGACCCACCACATCAGCCCTGGACCCTCCTGCCCTGGACCCCTGGCTCGGCTCAGAAGCCCCTGATGTCCCTTAACCCCCCCCCAGCCCAGCCACTGCCCCCACATCGCTGCCCCCCTGGCACGGCTCAGTGGTTATCTGCTGGTTGCTGTGGCTTTGCACAGACACTTGCACGGGGAGGATCTGAAGTGGCCACTGATGAGTTTGGTGGCTCTTGTGTGGTGCCTGGAGGAGCTGCAGCCCCCCCACATCGGGTGGCGCTGGGACGTGGGTCTATCTGGAAGGGCATTTGCTGCCACTCCTTGTGCACTGCAGCCTGGAAGCAGCTTTCACAGCCCACCCGAGATTTATGGAAGGCTGCACAGACACGGCTGCCACTGCTGGGAAGGTCTTGGCAGAACCAGGTCTTGGGGTGAGGCTGCTGCCAGCTGAAGGCTGGCATGGCACGGAGGAGGGTGATCCAGGCTCTGCCACCCTTTGCATGGCACACTGCCATGCCTCCAACTGGACAAAACCCAGTCTGGCCAGTTCTGTGTTCCAGTCTTGTAGAGATGGAAATGGGACTGCACTGAACAAAAATCCATCAGGAATCACACGTCCTGCTGCTGCCACCCTGCACTGGGCCACCACCACTCTGCACTGGGCCACTGCCACCTCCACCTCGGAGTGAGCTCCTGCAGGTGCCTGGGACTGGAGCCTCCTCCACATGGTTCCGTGGGCAGGATGGGGCCCCCCTGGCTCGATTTACACCCAGGAGGAAGAAGCGTGTGCAGTGTGCTTGTTGCAGGGATGTGCTTTCAGAGCAAAGCTCCTAATTATAAGGCCTGCTCCACACTGTAATTTAAGATGAACTCAACAGACTCATCTAATTTGTGGCCGGGGACAGATTTAACCTGCAGGATGGGTGCCAGGAACCTGCCAGCCCTGCCCCAGCTTCACTTGGCAGTGAGATGAGCCACTGCCCGGGCACACGGGGCTGGAAAAGGCAGACCAGGCATTGACACCAGTGACCACCGTTCACCCCAGGGTGCAGCCACTGTTCTGGGGGTGTCCAGCCCCCCCAGATGTGGAGTATTCCCAGTGCCAAGGGAGCCGTCTGGCTCTGCCAGCCCCATGGCAGTGGGGCTGTGGGCAGGGCTGTCTCAGCTGCTCCGAGATGCTCGGGGGTATCTGGAGGCAAAGTAAGTGTGAGCTGTGCCAAGGGAGGTCCTGCCGCTCTCCTTCCTCACCCTGGTCTGAAATAGAAATATGGAAGAAGGATATAAGGGGAAGATGATGTCACAAAAGTTGCTGGAGGGACAGAGAGAAAATCAACAGTTACTGGAAGCGAAGCCACCCAGAGTTTTCCAAGCAACTCCTGCCAACAGAGAGCTCGGAGAAGTGGATACCACACTGCAGCCTGGGCTCTCTGGGGTCTGTTTGCACGTTTACTCTGCTGGGCTGCACTTAACACTTGCTTTCGTTTGGCCTTTTCTGATGAATTATTTAGCAATTACGCTCTCTGTCGCTCCGACAGCTCCGGTACACGCAGAGTGGCTGGCAGATGGGCGCTGATGAGCTGACGTGTCCTGATCTCTGGGCTAGAAGGTCGCAGTTTCCAAAAGAAGAACCTGTTTTCCCTTCTCTGCTTTCTCTCAGCAGACAGCTGAAAACATTCTGTCTTCCCCGGAGCATGACCCACAGTTCTGGGAATTTCTGCATTTCCCAGGTGAAGTTTTTCTTGCTTTGCACAGCGTTTTGCAGAGCTGCTCGGTGCTCTGCGGAGCAGCGATGTGCAGATCCGTTCCGGGGAGGGCTGACAAGGGGCCCCAGCACACTCCGCAGGCTGCCCCAGGGGAGCTTTCATCCCTGGGAAGAGCCAGGGCTGCCTGGGGTGGGGTATCCCATGGGACCCCACAGTGCTGCGGCAGCGCTGGCCCAGGTGGGTAGCCCCGCATAGCATGGGATGCATCCAGCCAGGCTCGCTGGGCTGCTCCTGATGGAATCATCTCTCACTAATGCACAGGGCCCTCTGGGACAGGCATCATCCCTGGTACTTACCGAGGCATTAAATAGGAAAGAGGAAATTAGGAGTGAGAAGCAGTTTGTGGGGAGGAAGGAGCCCAAGGGAGGGGGGAGATGCTGCACTTCTAGCTGCGGGGACTGTCGCAGAGGGAGCAGCAGGCGGATGGTTCAGCAGCCCTGGCAGTAACACAAACCAGTGTTCTGTGTTTTCAGACTCCTGTAGGAGTAAACTAATGCATTATGTACAAGACTGCCTCTCACACCTCTCCTCCCTTCCCACCGCTGTGCTGGGGACGGTCCCGTGTTTTGGGCTACAGTGTTGGGCTGGAAGAGGCAGCTCTGGGGTGGCAAGAGCTTGTTTCTTGGAAAGCACAAAGAAAATGGGGAAAAGTGGACATGTCCCCGCGGCCCCTCTGGTGCCTATCAACAGTCAGGGACCAGCCTGGGAAGCCATCCAGGAGATGCAATAGATGCAAAAAGCTCTCCTCTGCAATCTCATGCACCAGTGCCAGGAGCCTTGCAGCTGTGAGCAGGACCCTCAAAAGTCCTGTGGGCAGGAGCTGGAATCTTGTCGTTGGGAGAAGATGCATCTGTGGCATTTTCTCCTCCCAGGAACAGGCGTGCAGCCCCACAATCCCCAGCCTGGCCCATCCTGCAGGCCCTCAGCACTCTGGCCCTCATCCAGAGAAGCACTTAAGAGCATCTCTGAACACAGGAAATTCTTTGAAAATACTTAAAACCCATGAATTAACAGATTTGAAGACCAAAAGCAGCATGAGGTCGGTGTGCCCAAGCTTGGATGACAGGTCTCCTGCAGCCCCAACACCCAGGGATGGAGATGGGACTGCTCCCTGTCCCTCCTCCCCTCATCATCCTCAATCTCACGAGCCTATGTCAGTCCCCAGGCAAGCCCTGAGTGCTCCTGGCTCTTGCTGTGCCATCTTCTGTGAGGTTTGATTGAAGAGCTCTCCAGTGCCTGGCATCTTCTGCCCACAAAGGTACTTAGTCACTGCAATTAACTCGATGCTTCATCTCCTTTTGATTAGCTGAGCAGGCTGCACTTGGCAGGCCTGGGGGACAGGGCGGTGCCCGGGCTCATCAGGCTGCGTGCAGCACCCCACAGAGATGCAGCACCCCGAGGAGATGCCCCGGTGCTTCTGATGCTGCTCCTGCTCCCTCTGCCCGGTGAAGGGGTGTTAGATGGGTGCAGGAGGGGCCCTTGCTCCCTGGGATGGGCAGGGGGGGATTTCTCAGCCTCCTGGCTCGGCCGAGGCACAGCTCTGAGCCTGCCCTCGGCCACGGGACGCTGCCAAGCAGCCAGAGCTGCCAGTATGAGCAAATACCCCACAGGTAATGGGGAGCAGTTGCTAAGCAGGGGATGGGCTCGTTATGGGTGTAATTGTGGCACAAGCATTGCTCGTATTTTAGAGCTGCTGCCTCAGACGTGGGGCTGGAGATAGCCCTGACCCTGGGGAACCCCAGAACCCCCTCCCCAGGAGCTGTATCCTTCTGCCTCCCCCAGCCCCCCCCGGAGGGCACTCAGCCCTGGTAAACCTCAGGAGAGCAGGGAAGGGGCTGGGGGCAGCCACAGCTTTTTTCAAACCAGAATTACTAAAAAGCAGGAAAGTTTGAAACCCTCCTCCCGGAACAAACGCCAGAGGCCCCCAGGTGCTGCCGAGACGTGTTGCCTATAAATCAGGGTGATTACTGGGTTTATAAAGCCGGGGAGCATCGATCCAGGCTGGAGCACTCAGGATTGTGCTGGGCAGCTGCTGTCGAGCAAGCAAGGAGCTGCGTGCTGCCCTAATGCACACTGATCTATTTGCAGAAACATCAGATTGTTGCCGTGGGGTTTTTTGCTTTTCCGGAATTGTTAAATCAATCGCCCTGGCCAGGACTCCTTGTCCCCGGGGTCCCGTGACGCCCGCTCCCAGCCCCACAGGGCTCTCCCCAGCCAGTGCTGCAGCAGCTGATTTTGGGAATCCGATACGGAAAAGGCTGCTTCTCACCAAGAACTGGGAAATGTAGGACTTTTATACTTCCCTTCTCATTTTTTTACACCAACTTTTTCTGCTGGAGAAAGGCCAATGCCTGTTTGCTCCCCTGCAGGGCACAGGCACCCCAACGTGCGTGTTTACGCGTGCACGTTCTCACACACACTTCAATGCACACATCTTTCGATCTGTTTTTTTAGCTTAAAACCCCAAGTCTTCATCTGAATGTTAAAGAAGCTGCTGGCTGTGAATTGCAGCTGTGGAATCGGCAAGAGCAGGAGCCGCGCGCGGCGTTAGCTGCTCTCTGAGGTTTGGGTGTGAAGTCAGAGACTTTTCTGTAAGGTACTAAGGGGCTTTTTCCTCAATGACAGGGCAAGTTTTAAAGACAGAACAAGAGGGCAGATGGCTCTGCAGTGGGGAAATGTAATATTTTTCTGAATGATGTGCCCAGCCCGTTCGACCCATCCCGGGTAGGGATGGAGCGTGTCCGTGGTGCCTCAGCCCGTTGGTTTCCTTTGTGCCGGGCGATGCCCGGTCGCCTCGGGCTGGCTGATCTGAGCCAGCGAGTGCTGCCTGAGTGCTTTTCATGTCCAAGCCATCACCCCGATGTCTACTGTCCCTATGTGCCAGCTTGCTCTGATGTGGATCTTTCCCGCATCCCTGCTGGAAGCCCTCAATGGGGCTATTGTGGGTTGGGAGCAGCTCCTCCTCCTCCCTCCCCAGCACCATCTCAGGACCTTGTGCACGGCTGAACCCTGTCAAAGCTTGGAGCGGTGCTGGGACCCTTCGGTGAGCACCAAGTGCATTACCTCAGTAGCACTATTTCCTTTCCTGGGGACTAATTAGGGTCTGAAATCAAAAGCATAACGACCCTATTTCCTCTTGCTCAATGGAGCTGTGAGAAGGAGGAAAGGCGCTTTCTGGTGAAGCTGCCTGGGTGAGGAATGTCCACAGCAACGCTGCTGCGCAGCCCATGGGGCAGAGCCTTCGGAGCCTTGTCCCGCTGGTGCATTTTTAAACCAGGTTTTCATCTCAGCTGTGCTCGAACACCTAAAGAGAGAGCAGGTTTCACAACAGGATCCAGGCTGCTGCTGCTCGGGATTGGAGGGGAAATTCTCAGCAGCTCTTGATGGGAACGGCTGTGTGCTCATGGTGAGCTGGAAACCTGAACCCAGCAGAGCAGGAATTTGCTGGCAATAGCATAAAACAAAGGCTCTGTCCTGGGAAGTCAAAATGCCGGCAGAATTATTTAGATGAATACTTCAGCTTGTCTTCAAGAGAGACACTTCACAGTGACCAGCCCGGTGGCATATGCAAGGCCCATGCAAATCAGGCTGATAAATATGTAGTAGGATGGAGAGGCGACAAAAGGTGTCTGTGCTCTGCCGGGAGGGCTGCGAATGCTGCACCAGCATATGGCCCGTCCCGGCAGGGGCTCGGCCCTGGCATCCGCAGCCCCGACATGTGGTCTGCTCGACAGGAGCTTCTCTGCTGGGAAAGAGCATCTATCGCATCCCCAGGCACTGGTCCAGGCTCAGGTGTCCCTTCATCCACATCCCCTGCAAATGCCCCCAGTACCAGAACATTTTGGATTTTGCTGCAGAGGAATCGCCCTGCCTAGAAACCCCACCTCGAGCTCCTCCTGGATGACAAAATGTCTGTCAAAATCCAGCCAGGGGTGGAAGAAAAAATCAGGCAAACACTGGCTGGATGCTGGGAGAGGATGCAGAAGCTGGCTAAGAATAGAAATGCCTCCCTGGGAAGCGTGTGGAGAGGCCAACGGCTGCCATCAGCAAGGGACTTCTTCACTTAACAGGTCCGTGGGGAGCAATCGTGCCGGCAGCAACAGAGCTGTTGGGGGGAGACGTGCTGCTGGCTGAGCCGAGCAATGCCAGGTTCCTCCTCTATTCTTTCCAGTAATCTGTTAAAATAACTGGAATAAATCAATAGCTGCATGATTGATCTGCCCCTCCTGCTCCATGCTCTGCAGAGGCTCCCGTGGGCTGCGGGAGGAGAGGGGGTGTATCCAGCATCCCCCACCCCCGGGTGCTCTGGGTCTGCTGCTGCTGCCCGCTCAGTGCCAGCTGGAGCACGGTGAGGGGCTCTGCATCAGCCAGACCAGTCCTTCTCCATGCGAGGCGCTTCCCTCGCTCGTAAGGTTCTTTGCCAAAAATACAAAGAAAAAAAAAAGCCTGTTGGGAGCCGATGGCAGGGGCAGCTTCCAGGGGTGTGGAAAGCAAAGCTGGTAGCCTGGGGTAGGTGGGTCAGCAAACTGGAACCCAAACCCCCTGTCCCACCTTCCCTTTTTCCCTCCAGGAAATGCATCCTCTGCTGCCTCTGGTGCTGTGCTCTGAGGCTCGGCCAGCGCAGGGGACCCCGCCTGCTCCCAGTGAAGGCTTTTCGTGCTTAGAGATGAAATTAATGCACATCCACCATAATTCCTGATTTTTTCCGTCTTAGAAATGCCTTGTAAATCCTGACGTAGCTTGGCAGAAAACAAAAGATCATGTTTTATTGTGCTACATCCCAAACATCTTCCTGGGAACGGGATGGTTTAGGATGGCCAGAGAGTCTGCTTCTCTCATGAGGGCAGTCGCAAATCTGCTGGTGTCAGCGGCCCCTTTCCTTTCATGCCTGTCCTCCTGCATTAGGGGAGGAAGGGGAAGTTTCCAAGAGGTGGGGGTGGGACACACGTGGTTTTGTTTTGAGCTCTGAGCAGCACAGGACTTCCCAGCTCCACTGGGATGTCCTGGGCTGGAGAATCCCTGCTTGCTCTGAGGGCTCCAGGAGGACCTTGCAGGCAGTGACTTCTGAACTCCTTGTAGGCAGGGTAAACAATGATTTTGGCCACTGAACTCCCAGCTCCTCTCGGTGGTTCTTCAACTGGTGTACGTGACCTGAGACTCCAGTTTCCCTACGGAAACCTTGTCATGGAAACCTCCGTTTTCCCAGCCCGATGGGGGAGGTTTGGACCATTGGCAGCATCGCTGCCGGCTGCGCTGGTGGCCAGAGTCAGGATAAAGTGGGCGAGTGGCCAGGGCCAGGGCACCCCAGGGTTCACAGGAGACCTCCTGCAAGGTCTGGCTGTGGGGTGAGCTCTGGGCTTGCTCCTGCCTTGGCTCCCAGGAGCGGGTTTGCAGCCAAGGCCGGGTGTGATTTCCTCCTCTTTCCCTCTCTCCGGGCTCCAGCAGCCGCTTTTCCCCCCCTGCTCTCCACCCTGAAACCATCACTCACCCCGGGCCGTGTCTCCCCTGCAAATCAAAACGCTCAGGCTGAGAAGATCTCGGAGCTCACGGTGGCTGCCTCGCACACCGCCCGCATCCATCACACTCTGCACTGCGGGCTCGGCTCAGCACCCGCTGAGCTCACAGATGAATGATGCACCTTGCTGAGACCCATTTCTCTTTTATATAAGCTCTTTTTCAAGCCCCTGTGGCTCTGGGGAGAGTTTTACAGGTGCCTGGGCTGCAGTTCCTTTCCCCAGGCTCAGGAAGCATCCTCCGAGGTACCCACGGGTGCTGGCAGCACACTTCTTCCCAACCCCCCCCCTCGAGAGGCTGCCCGGTGTTTCAGGAGATGAAGGAGGAAGATGAGAAAAGCCACCTCCTTCCTCCCAGCTGCCCACCACGAGGCTGCGTGGGAGGGAAAGGCTGCGGGGAAGGGCTGCAAGAGCTGCCGGCAGAGCGCTGCCGGGTGCCCCTGCTCCTGGCAAGCCCAGAGCATCTCCCGCAGGCTTTGTGCTCTTGCCACAGCCTGTGCTCTGCTGCCCGTCTCCCTCTCCGCGTCATCATCCAAGTTAGGAAAGGGCTTTTGTTCCATTTGCCCTGCCTCATTTCACTGTCTTTGTTTTTCTTGCAAAGCCAGAGCGCTTGATTCATGCCGAATTCCGCTGGCCGGGTAATAGCGTCTGTGTTTGCATAAGTTATCACCTCGCAGACTCTCACACCCAGAGGGCTGGGAGCTCAGGAAGGCTTCCAGCTCAAAGCAGCCCCTGTTCCTACAGCATGCCAGAGAAAACACGTCTCCCTCACCGCAGAGTGACGGTGTTAGCAGGTTTTGCTGCTCATAAAACAGAATTTCGCCCATCTGGTATGTAGCCCCCATTCCCACGGGCTGGTGGCAGGGTGGGGAGGTCCCGAGCCCCCCGGCTGTGCTGAGCATTGGTGAACAAGCGGCACCACGGCCCCATCCCACTGTGGGGCTCCGGGGCTCTCTGGTGATGCTGGTGCTTCCCCAAGGGAGCCATGGGCATCACATGAGTCCCCCCTGGATTTGCTGACGACCTGGCGGATGAGGCTCCGGCAGCCGCACACATCCCTCCCAGCAGCACAGCCCAGATTCTCCCACCACCCTGGGCACCCAAAATTTCCACCTCGCTCCCTCCCTCACCCTCCTGTTGCTCAAACATTTGTCTAAAAACCTGTGGCATGAGAGCAGCTCCGAAAACAGCCACCGCACCAGTGTCATTTTCTCCGTGGTGATTCCTCCCCATAATTTACGGCTGGCTTGTGGGGTTTGACACTCGGATCACTCCAGATAAGAATTCTCCAGCATTATTATGCAGATGAGCTTATGAAAGCCCCTAAGTGCTTCTTGCTTGTGCAGCGAGGGGGCTTAAAACAAAGCAGTGTTTATTCCTCCGACGCCGGGGGAATGTTAAGTGGCAGCGCCGGGCTGAGTATCGCCTCCCCAGCTGCAGACCCGGGGGCTGCCCCACTGCCCCCAGCACCCCCCAGCCCCACAGAACTGCTGGAAAGGGCCAGAAATGCCCTTTGCCTGACTCCCGGCTGCTTTGCTCAGGAAAAGGGTAGTTCAGTGTCCCCTCTGAGTTTGGCAGCTCGTCTCAGACCAGTTCAAGGCAGATGGGAGGGGGTCGACGTGCGGCAGAGCTGCCCTCGCCGCAGTCCCACACAAGGCGTCTGCAGAAAGGGAGGAGGGAGGCAAAAGAGATTTACATTCTGGAGAGGTGTGTGGGGAGACGGATGGTCCACGAGATGAACAAGACTGTTTTCTCCTCACCGGTAATGTCCCTGTCTTTGGATTCACGTGGAACGCCTCGAGTGCTGAGAAATAAAAGAGCACTAGGCTCCCTGCGGACACGGGTGGCTGTGGGGTGCGGCAGCATCACCCGCGGAGCGGGAGCGGCGTTGACAAGCCCCGCTGAAGACGGATGGGATGGCTGGGCACTTCATCCAGGAAAGATGGAAGAAGTGAAAGATGTGTTAAACGGCACTAACCCCTCGATGAAGTATTTCACCGTGTCAGGCACCAGTAAATGATGGCCCTTGTATCCAGCCTTGATTATTTCACATCTGCTTGCAACCCTCCATTAGAAAATGCACATGCTCTCTAATTTAGCTCCCCTGCCCCATATATTACCTGTGTGGTCGATGTTCTACACAAATGCCTCAGATAATGAAATTATAAGCAGGAGGAAATCACATTTTAATAGAAATCCTATCGGGCAGCACGCCATGCCAGAATCATATTAGCAGGGCAAATTTTGTGGGGGAGTTAATTTCTCAGATTAGGCTGGAAAAAAACCAGCCAGGGGTTGAAGGACCTGCCCTTCCTCAAACCTGCAGCGATGGGCTTGGACCAGGCTGGGAAGCGGCCGTGGCTGCCAGCTCAGCATCCCTGCCTGGATGGTCCTGCTGGAGCTGGGCTGGGCGGGTGAAATTCCACTTTCGAGGGTTTTTGCTTTGTTGCAGTCTCCAGGTCCTTTTCATGGAAAGTTTTGCTGCGATGCACACATTCTCCTAGAGCCAACCTGGGTCTATTTTCCAATTTTCCATCGAAAAATTGGGCTGTTTTTCAAATAGAATGAGGCCCATTTCCAAGTGAATATGGGTTAGGCTTTGGCCTGTTTTCCAAGAAAAAGGGGATTTTTGCCTCAAAAATGTGCCAAAAGATTGTTTTTTCAAGGTTTTTTTTCTGCATAAAAATTGCAGTTTCATTGAAATTGAAGGATGAAGGGAGTGAAAATGCTCACACGAGGCTCTTTGAAAGCGTAGCTGCGGCGTGGGGGGCTCATCCTCCCCGGTGGCACGACCACCCCCTGCGCTGGCTCCCACCCCCTGCTCCAGAGCAGGGCCACGGGGTGCCCTCTCCCGACCGTGGAGTGTGGGAACGGGGGAGACACAGCCCTGAGCACGCCCAATTTTTTCCCTTTTGTGTCTGCTTCTGGATCATGTCAGGGAGGCAGAGCTCCAGTGCTTCCCTTCATCTCTGAGCCTGTTCCCTCCTGGCAGGGCTGCAGCAGAGAGTTTTGGGTCTGCTCACCATGAACCAGTGCCAGGAGGGTTGGGGTGACACTTCCCACCGTGATTTGCCTCCTGCAAGAACCATCAGAGCACCAACATCAGCTGCTTGGTTGAAAGCAGGGGCCTGTTTGGATCTTCAGCCCAGCAGCCAGCAGCTCTGCCCTCCTTTGTGACACACGATGCTGCCAGGCATGAGATGGGGCATGAGAGGACTGGGAGCTCTGGACCACTCTGGATCCTCCCAGGGAGCATCAGCTGCCAGACAGGGAGCAGGGAGGAGGAGACATTTGGTGTCTGGTCCTCTCTTGTGCAGCCCCAGCTCTGCCCTTGACCTTGAGCCCAGAGCATTGCCCAGTACACACACCCCCAGCACCTCTCTCCTCTATGAGCCTGTGCCACCATTAGCGTCAATAATTAGATCCATTTCTGCTCCAACAAGAACTTCCTCATGCGCAGCCCACGTAATCAAATCACCCTCGAGGTGCGGGAGACGTCATGGCCGTTGCCATGGCCCCGGGCAGGGATGGAGGCTGGGAAGGAGTGGGGCAGGAGGGGTGAGGGTGCACGGGCAGGGTGCTGCATCCCAGTAATACCAGCCATGGAGCTGGAACCACAGTGGAGATTTTGGTGATCCTGCAGGAAACACATGGGACAGAGCAGGAGGAAAGAGAGAGAACGCAGTGACCCACTATTTTTGGACCAAAAGCTTGCATTTTATAGGCAGTTTTATTGACTTTGAGCACAGTGGTGTCAGAGCTAAAGCCAGTGTTCCCACATGGGGTAATGCATCCACCAGTGTGGACCACATCACCTCCTCCTGCACTGTGCAACGCATCCATCTGGGCAGATCACAGCATCTCCTCCTTGTGGGGCACCCTGGGCCACCATGGGACCAGTCCCCATCGGTCCATCCTTCCCTGGCTGGTGTCCCCTTCCCAATGGGATTCTCGAGGGGCTGCCCAAGGAACTGTGGAAAGATAACTGAGGAGGAGCATCCTGCTGCAGGGTGCACCGTGGCCTCTGGCTGGTGGGCATCAAGGTGAATCATTAGGGCAGATTATCCTGAAATTCACACAGAATCACAGAACGGTGGGGGTTGGGAGGGACCTCTAAAGATCATTGAGTCCAACCCCCCTGCCAGAGCAGGGTCACCCAGATCAGGCCACACAGGAACAGATCCAAGTGGGTTTGGGAAGTCTCCAGAGAAGCTGCACCCCTTGCCCCATGTCCTGTCACTGGATGTCCCTGAGCAGAGCCTGGCTCCATCCTCCTGCCACTCACCCTGTACATCTTTAGAAACACTGCTGAGCTCACCCCTCAGTCTCCTCTTCTCCCAGCTCCAGAGCCCCAGCTCCCTCAGCCTTTCCTCAGCAGGGAGATGGATCGCCCCGGGAGTTTAGCACCACTGGCTGCAGGGAATCTCACCCCAATGAGTCCCACACACGGCGTGGCTTGGCCCCGGGAGCTCTGGGAGTACCAACAACCTATGGGAGAAGCCCAAAGTTTTGTCAGGCTGCGAGGAGCAGCTGACAGCAGAAGCGCTCGTCTGACGGCAGAAGCGAAGCTCGGCCGCGTGCCAAGGCGCCGTTAATAACGGGCTGCTGCAGAACGCGCTTGGCAAGCGGCAGCCGCTCCGAATTACCGTGAAAACTACTGATAATAACAACCACCTGAACACGGCCGACTCCCCTCGCTGGAGCCTTCTCAGGGACCGCGGGCAAGCTCCTGGGCAGGGCTGGGGCTCTGGGCTGGGCATGGGTCTCAGCTTCCTGTGCTTGGGTGGTGGCTGTGTGCTCTGGGGGGTCAAGGTGAGACAGGGAACCTCAGTCCCTGGCCCCCAGCTCTCCTTGGCTTATCCACTGCAGTATGAAACTGCCCCGGGGAGGGACTAGATTTGCCCCCCCAGCTCACTGTGCGTGGCCAACTCCATCCTCTCTGGGATCCCTCTCTGCTCCCTCCCACCTGCTGTGGTTGGCTGCAAGGGGGAGAGCAGCAGCCTGTGGGTATTTGTGTCTCTCACAGCTCTGGAGCGGATTTATAGTTGAAGGAAGGAATTTGGCAGTCGCAGGCTCTGTAATGAGGACTAAGAGCTTTGCTGTTTCTTAAACTGAAAGCAGCGTGGGGCTGGGAGGAGGCTGCTGCCCTGGCCCCAAAGCCTGGTGCTGCTGGGCACAGTGCAGGTGGGTGCTGTGCCAGGGTTTGCACGCTGTTGCCAGCTCTCTGAAGGGTTTTGGGGGTGGCAACGAGTCCGGGCTGTGCTTCCCCCTGCCCACTCTTGTTTTGGTGTTGATACAGCCCCTCAGCAGGGTGGGTTTCCACTGACTGGTCTTGCTGTGGGATGATTGGCTGCACCCCTGGGATGCTCCCGAGGGAGACCTGCCCCGGTGCCGCCTGTGTGGCCTTTACAGCCCGTGACCAATGGTCCCTCTTACCCTCTGCCGGCACCAGCAGCCGCGGGCTTTCATCTCGGGCAGGAATGCCAATTAAACTTTGACTTTCTTGGTGTCGCTTACTCAAGAGCTCAACTCTAACCCCTTGCCTTTCATATCGAAAATCAAGTCCTGCCACGCCTGTTAACATCTGCACAGATGTTTGGGGAGGGAGAGGAGAGAATCTGGCCCTGCAGCAACCTTGCTGCTGCCTCTCCCTCCATCGTCGTCACAGAGATGTTCGCTCCGCAGAGAGCTGTGGGCAAGCGCTGGATCCGCTGAGGAGGAGGAGTTTCCAAGGATGTCCATGTCCCGCTGGAGTTTGAGCTGTGCCTTGTGCATCCCTTGGCTGGTGGGTGCCAGGCAACGGGTCGTTTTGGCAGTGAGTCTCCTGGAATTCCTACATTCTTGCACCTCTCCTGCCTTTATCTCTTGAAATCTTGATGGAGCAGATGTTGTGTGCATGACCATAAGGCAGAACCTCTCTGGCTGGATCTACAGCCTGAGTTTAATTAGCCACCTGAGCCCCATTCTTCCTTTTGGCAGCAGACCTGCACTTTAATTAATCATCTCATTTTATTTACAGTGGGAACACGCACTCTGCCTTTGCCCTGCCGGCATCAGAAGCCCTGTCTGCTTTTATGGCCAGTGTGATGTGAGCGCCCGGCACCGCTCCAGCTCCCGGCAGGAGGGGAGCCTGTGGGGCTCTCAGTGCTTGCGGGGAAACTGGTAGAGCCCTTGGGGGTTTGGGGTGGGGGGAGGAAAAGTGGTGGCTCAGTGGACTGTGAACATGCTGGTTGTCGACTTGCCCCACTGCTCAGAGCTCTGTGCCAGCTGCCCAACAATGGCAGTTTGATTTCCTACTGGATCTGGTGGGTTTTTCTTCCCCATTTCAGTCTCTTTCCACCCCCCATCCCTCCTCGCCAATAAACCTGAACAGCTGAAAGCACAGTGCAGAGAACAAGCGGCTCTTGTATCCCCTTCCCCGCAATCTCCTGGTGAGGAACCAGCCCCTGGCTGACCTTGGGCTGCTTGGGATGGTACCCAGAGGTGTTTTGGGAGATGAATGAGGTGAGAGTGGGATGAGGAGAAAGATCTCACTGCTGCCAGAAGAGCAGGCTGGGATGCTCGTCCCCTTCTGCAGAGGCAGCACACGGCTGCTGCCCGCTGCTCTGGAGGAGGCAGGAGCAGAAGTGCCCAACCAGTAATCCCCCTTCCTCCAGCAGCTTGTTGCCAGCGCAGGTTTACAGCTCTTCTCGAGGTTTTATTAGTGCCTGGTACAGCCCCAGGCTGCTGCCTTTGCCAAATTGTCAGGTTGCTCATAAACCGGAATGATTTAGAAATAACTAATGCTGAAACTATTCCATATCATAAAGAAGCAAGTGCTCCTTCCCTGCCAGAAACGCTGCGTGGTGACTGCGCTCCTGAGACCCAGGGAGCTGTGGAGAGCACGGGACAGTTAATTAAATGGAAAGGCATCCCATCCTGTGCCCAGCACCCGAGGGAGCACAGCGTGGAGGAGCCGCCTCACTGCGGGGCTTTGATGAGTTGGCAGAATTTAAGAACCAGTGTTGTGAGGTGTGTGGCTGTTCTGGGCTCCTGGGGACACCCGGACACAGGGGGTCCCCCCAGGGCTGCCCCATAGAATCACAGAATGGTTTTGCTTGGAAAAAAACTTTCAAGATCATGGAGCCCAACCACTCCCCCAGCACTGCTAGGGCACCACTGACTCGTGTCCCTCAGCACCACAGCTCCATGGGGAGCTTGGACACCTCTCCAGGGATCGTGGGGACTCCACCACTGCCCTGGGCAGCCTGGGACAGCCCTGGACAACCCTTGTCGGGAAAAAAGTGTTCCTAATACTCAACCCACCATTGCTCCTGCATGGAGGTGGGGGTGTCTCTGGCCTGAGACAACTCCCCATCCCGGGGCTCGGTCCTGTCCCTCTTCCCGATGAGGTGCCCTTCCTGGGAGGGTCTCAGCGCACGGCAGGATCCGTGTCGCAGCAGGGGATGCTGGTGCTCTCCTCATCTGCTGGAGCTGGCGGGCGGGAGGAGGCTGCTGGGGCGCGGGATCGGGTTCTCCTCTCTGCGGTGCAGTATCTCCTTGAAGCGTGACAGCTGCGATTGCTTCCAGATGTGCGGCTCCTCGCCTCCAGCCGGCTGGGGGGGGATGTGGTAAACTTCACGATGGAAACCCAAACCCAGACCAGATGTACTGTGTCAGCCTCAGCAAGGCGCACATCTGGCCCCAATGCGCGGGCACCGCCGGTGCTAACGGCTGGCATCGCTGCTGTGCCGACCGCGTCGGCATCCAGCGTGGCCAAGCCGGGCTCCTGGCACTTCCCATGGGACCCTCCATCCCGTGGGTACCAGCCTGTGCAGCCCCCGGGGTGGGTGGAGAGCATTCTGGGGGCTGTGCAGCCCATCAGCTGGTGTCCTGGGTTTGCTGACTGCTCCTTAATGCCGTGGAAAGTGGGACCTGGAGCTGCTCAGCCAGTCAGAACCATACTGTCCTCCCCTGCCCAGCCCTGCTGCTGCACTAGGGATGTGGGGAAGGACTCGTGATGTCACTGGTGATGTCAGGAAGGACTGGGACTGGTGACATCATGGGATAAATGGGAAAGGAGGAGGGACCTCTGCCTGCACAGGAGGCTTTTGGCAGGCAGCGGTGACTAGGGAAGAGCAGCAGAAGCCTGAGGATGAGCTCAATTTTCACCCATGGCAAGGTGCTGGGAGGCAGGCGGTGCCAGGCACCCCAGGGCTGCGGCTCTGCCTTGGCACCACGCTGCCTGCCCAGGCTCTGCCTCCCACTGAGGAGCTGCAGGAATATCCATCAGAGATGGAGTCACGATGCTGGGGGCCTCCCCTGCAGCTCCCCCAACCTCCTGAACCCACAGCCCCCACAAGCCCACCCTGCGACAGCTCAGGTCGCAGCTTTTACCTTGGACCTGCTGCTTACCTCGCTCCCAGCACTAATAACGATTATCCCCATGTACCTCCTTCACAAAGGACTTGAGAGGAGCAATTAATCTCACTAACAGGCTTTGAAGAGAAGAAGTGCTGTCTAAGCACTGCGCTCGTATCCTTTTGATGGGGTTAGCTGTGTTGGAATACGAGCGAAGACATTTGGAGTAAATTAATAAAGAGTTTAATGACATCCAAAAGTTAGGGAGACGAAGCATTTGAAAGGAGTTTATAGCTTTATGGGGAGGGAAGAGCAATGCAGAGGGCATATTTTCTTCATCAGGTCTGCACTTTGGGCTCCAGCGTGACTAAATCTTTGTGCCTTTTACCCGAGTGTATCCGCTCACCCTGGGTCAGCCCACGGTCCCGTGTCCTCCATGGCAGGACCCCAGTGCCTGGGGCTCCCGGGCAGCCAGCAGCCGGGTGCAGAAGGGCCTGGGGAGCTGGGATGTCACCCTCTGCACAACCCTGGGTGTTTTCTCAGTGATGATGGTCCCCAATTAAAACACTTTCTGTCCCTGGCTGCTTGGGAGGCTCTGTGCAAACAGCCCAGCCCACAGAAGGGAAAAATGCTCAGGGGCCACAACTGCCACATCCGACAGCTCCTGCCCTGGCAGCTGTGGCTGTGCTGGAGGGAGCAGCAGGGATACAGGACAGCACGCAGAGCAAGGGGCACGACCCCTTCCCACCACGCTCCTCTTCTGGCTCTCCCAAATGGGAGGATTCTTGCGAACGCCCCGTGCTGGCACTGCCAACAGCGGCTTTCCAGAGCCACGGTGCGAAGGTCAGGGTGGCTGCAGGGTGGTTATTTAAATCTCAGCATCCCTAGGGGTGATGGAGAAGAATCATTAAAATGCAGCAGGTGCCTTGGACTGTTTTACTCTGAAATCTAAATGGCCTTAAAGCACTCCAGAGATAATGCGTTTTCCTAGCAGTGTGCTCATGAGAGAGTCAAGATATGAGCACTTGGCCCAGCTCCCAGAGCGAGTGTCCGATGCTGTGCACCCCATAGATGGTGTGCTTTGCATTGGTTCTATATTTTCAGCCTGATTAATATCCTTGGGGTGGCTGGAGCGTGGAGGCCACTTTATGTTTTGCCAGCAGGCTCTAAAACCAGCATGATTTACACAGCACTGGCAGAGCGGGGAGGCTCCAATACGCAGCGAAGCGTTCAGCACCCTCTTCCTCAGCACCCTCCCAAGGAGCTGGCCCTGCCTGTGGGCTGGGATCACCTGGCCAGGGCGTTTGCTGGGACATGACTCTATCCCTGTGCTGAATTCCATGGCACAGGCGATTTCTCAGCCCTTCCAACAAATGCCTTCTCCTCACAATCCCTGAGGTGCTTGGGCAGGAGCTGGGGCTGAGCAGGTCCTTCCCTGTTCAGAGGAGTGATGGAGGGGCACCCAGGGCACTCTCCCTGCCCTCAATGCCTCCAGCTCTGCACAAGCACCACGGAAAAGCCAACACCAGGGCAAGGAGCAGCAGCCCTGGAGCTGCTCTAGAGGTGCTCCAGATGTCAGTCCAAGCACACGAACTTGGGCAGGTCTTCTCTAGACCCAGGCCAGGGCAAAATCAACCTCAGCATTAGGAGCACATGTTTAGGGAGTGACCAGATTAACTTCTGCAATGGTGCTAATCACTTCGAGTTAATTAGCAATCGGTTACCTTTAGGCTGTAAAAGCCCTCAGTGAGTGTAAAATCCCAGCTAAAGGGCTCTGAGAGCTGGGAATGGTGCTTTGGGAATTTTTCCTTCTTGTCTTTCTCCCTGCTCAGTTGGGGAAGGTGAGGAGGGACTTTAAGGACTTACTGTGATCCCAGCTGCAATCAGAAAAGTGAGTGGCAAAGAAAAATGTTACTGTAGTGTATTTAGGGATGCTGGCTGCAGGCAAGACAGAATATTGTCTCCTGAGGAGCACAACCAGCTCCCAGTACGGCTTTTGAAGGAAACAGCCCCAGGAGGAGAAATAGAGACATGAGGGATCTGTGATGGCTCTGGTAGCTGTGGAGCAGAGGCGTGGGATGCTCAGGAGCTCTGTGTGCTGGAGGGAGATGTGAGCGTGGGGAAATGGAGGAGCTGGGAGGTGGTGAGTTACGCTGTTGGCGCTCTGAAACGTGGCCGTGTCTGAGGCACATGCACCTGGGCATGTGATGGGGCATTAGTTTTGGACATCTCTATGTAATGCGTCTCTAGGCACCTTCTGGGGGCCTGACAGAAGCAGCATGTGGCTTCCTTTGGTGTCTTGTGCTGGCAAAGGACAATCTGCAGGTTGTTTAGGATGACTTCCCAGCAGGTAGCAAAGAAAAAAGAGTGTGCTTGTGCTGCTGGGTGGCAGGAATGCCTTGGCTAGCAGGGGCAGGGTGCTCTCCCTCCCAAGTCAGGGAGCTACAGCTTGGTTTTGTGTAATTGTTGGCACCCTGACGTGGTGATTAACGCTGTTGGACTGTGGCTGCCAGTGGCATATACATGTGGAGAACACATCACTTTTTCCAATGGCCTCTGCCTGAATACCTTCAGCCAAAGGAACTGGGACTCCTTCCAAAGCAACCACGCTTTCCGCAGGCAGAGCACCATGCCGTGCCCAGGGGCCCTGCAATGCCTGCTGCCCTCTCTCCAGCCATGCCTGGCTACAGGGGTCTGTGGCAGGACCAGTCCAAGGATGTGACCAGAGGAGACCTGGATGAAACACCTCGTAGCCACAAATGCACCCCAATAGGAGCAGCCCTGAGTATCCTGTGTGCTGCTGCTGATAGTGGCTCTGCCTGGGTAAGAGAGGAGTGGGTACGGGCTGTGGGGCTACTCAAATGCTGTCTGGGCACCAGCAAGCCCCTGTGGTCCAGCTCCCATGGCAGTGTAGTCCATCTGCTCCCTTTGGTGTTGCCTTTGTTCTTCTGGCTGTGATGATTCTGACCAGACACAAGTGACAGAGGGAACAAGTGTGAGTGAAAAAGGAGCCTGGGAGGAGAAGCAGGAGCAGAGGGCAAAATCCTTCCTATGGCGAGGGACCACTCAGACTGCTCCTCCCTGGGACAGGCAGGTTCCTGGTAGCAGGGTCTGCTGCGAGTTGATTGTGCCCTGTAATCCAGGCAAACGCCGGCTTGGAAAGGCTGTCCCGCTTCTGTCCCACTGCTCTGTCCTGGGTCTGGTGCCGTGGTGCTCCCTGAGCCAGCAGGTTCCTGGGAGGTGTTGCAGCCCCGTCTGCACTGGGCTGCCAGCACCACTCTCTGCAGAGCTGTTGGTGCAGCTCAGGTGGGGACAAGGCCACTTTCAGGGGAGCCGGGAGCTTTGTGAGGGAAAGATGCTCCTCCAAGATCATGCAGGTTTCAGTTCCACTCTGTTGCTGTAGCAGGAGCGTGTCAGCTTGATCCTTAAAATCCAGCTAGGGATACATAAAAGGTACCTAGCCACTTAGATAAACATACAGATATGTGCTTGCAGATCTGGATGTGTGTGTGTCTGTTAGAGAGAGTCCTATCATGGTTTTCACAGCAGACATCTGCCTTTGCTTGGGCTGGATCACTACCATGTTCCTGTTACTCCTGCCCTGATTTTCTCAGCACGTTCTCTCCCACCTCCCAGCCTGGCCCTGGCTCTCCCGCTGCTCTGATGACAGAGCCTCTTCCCTGGCCCGCTGGGTTTTGTTGCCTTAATCTGAAGAGAGGTGGGCTTCAAGATAGGGGCAAGGGTGGGCCAGACTCTGCTGGAATCTTCCCTCAGGCTTCAAGACACTTCAGGGCAGCAGTTGGAGAAGAGACAAAACTTTGCAGCCAAACTGCACCGTCCTGCCCTTTCCATGGGGCTGACCCCTTGTGTTGTAGAGCTGCAGCCGTTCCTTAATTCCAAGCTGTAACTACGCAATCAAGCTCTCCAGTGCAATAATTCCACAACCTTTCTTGATTCCTGTATTAAATAAAGTACATTTACAGAGTATATGAATTCCAGATTCAGCCTGGGACTCCAGGGATGCATATTCCTCTCCTGGAACTTGTATATCCGGCCTGAGGATGAAAACCCCCCGAAGCCTCGAGCATAACAAGCATTTCTTGTATTTTTTCTGTCTCCATCACTTCGGGCATGTAGTATAGGCTCAGGCTGATAAACAGCATCTGGTTAGAGTCAGGTAAGGACCTCTCTGGGGAGTAGGTTTGTGGTCAGCTGCCAACCTTTCTCTCCCTCCTTAATGTGCTTTTGCAGATGGATGAAAACTGCAGCCAGTCAAGGTTATGGTTTCAGATAGCGCTGGGGAAGGGGGAGAAGGTCGGGCTCAGTCTCTGTCCTACCTCAGCTACGCTGCCAGGGCTGTTGCTTAACGTGAGGCACGTGCACCCCCGAGCCCTCTCATCTCCTCGCACGGGGGTTGGAGGGAGCTCCGCCAGCCCGGCACTCTGCGGAGCAAGGATGTGATGACACCCCAAACCCATCTGCCCTTCCGCGGATCATGGCTTCGGTCCGGGAGGAAGATGCTGCCCATCCCCCCGGGATATGGTGTGAAAGGGCCGTGCCCGAGGAGCAGAGGGGCCCTGGGCAGCCGCGGCACCTGCTGCTGCCGCTTCCCCGCGGTCCCCTCGCCGGTGCTTTCGAGGAACGGAGGAGCTGCGTGCTGGGCCACTTGATTTTTGTCGGAAACCTGGAAGTCCCGCTGGCCTGCGCGCGCCTCGTGGGATGCTCTGGAGCCTGCTGCCAGGTTCTGCAGAACTGTCCGAATTCGTGTTTCTTACGAGCCCTTTTTTCCTCAGGAGGCGGAGGAAATTCTTGTATAAAAATGGAAACGCACCCCTCCTGCCAAGCTATTAATTCTGCTTCCTATGGAAACCGAGAGGTCCCAGCCTTCACTCCGTGTTTCTGCAGTGAACTTACAAGTTTATTTTTATGCCCAGATTTGGCAAAGCATTTGAGCCTGAGCATAGTGTTACGCGTGAGCTGAAGTCCATACCCGCGCGAGGGTGTATCTGAAACACCGTGTGGTGCACACAGACACGTGCTTCAGCAAACACCCCCCCGTGCTGGGTTCCTTCCTTACTACAGAGACTTTTTTTTTTTTTTGTCCTTGCCAAGTTATCATTTGCTTTAATTAATTTCTCACAGCAAGCCTGGGAGCTGACTGGTGGTTTCAAGCCTTTAGAATAACCAGGGAAACCAATTTAATTAGCTCAAGTGAGCCAAAGTTACTTAAGCGATTTGTAATAAGTTCCAGGCTCTCCCACACCAAAGGGGTTCCAGCCGAGGACAGAAACTTCCTGAGCCTGTTCTGCAGGATGCTGGGGACGGGGGTCTTTGTGCTGCAGCCGAAGAACATTTGTGTGGGGACACAGAGCAGCCCTGGCTGGAGAGCTCGGCGGCTGCTGTCGCAGGTTTTGATGACAGGGCTGCGTTTTTGGGTGCAGTGGGTGTTGCTCCCCCTCCGTGGCCCACGAGCGCTGTGCAAACACAGCAGTTTCCCATTTGTATGTGCTTTTTCCTCCTCTGTCTGCCCTGCAGTGAGGGGAGGGCTGGAGAGGCTGTGCTTGAGGTGAGGGGTCCCTTTGTGTGTCCCAGCACCCCCAAAGGGCCATTCTTTGCAGCAGCGTTGGCTTTTGGCTGTGGGCATTTCCACTGTTAGAAATCTACAATCAAAACACTGTTTTCCCTCTTTGCTTGCTGGGAATTTGTTTTGGGTGTGTAAATCTGTACGTGGCTCTGGCTTTTGCAGGCAGGCTGACGGCGCGGGTGTCTGGCTCTCTGGGATGCTCCGGTACCCCGATCATCTGCCTGGCCTCGGAGGTAGGAGCTGCCTTGCCCCATCAGCAGCCCATCCCTTGCGACCAGTGCCGCTTCGGTTCAGCGAAGGCTTTCCAGGTAGGCTGGAGCACCACCCACGCGTGCTGCGTTCGCTCTGCGATATCCGGCACAGGCGAAACCGCCCCGAGACCAGATGCTGGTCCCGGAGCTTCGCTTCATCTCCCCGTCCTGGCTGCAGGCTGCTCTTCATGTGGTAGCTGAGGGGATGAGCTGAATCCTGTCCTCAAAGCTCCATGCTGGGAGCTGTGGGGCTTTGAAACACCTTCTGTCAGGGAAAGCACCCGGACGGCTGCAGGGAAGAGCTGGGACGCGTTTCCCCCATGTGCACTGACTGCCTTTCCCCTGGGAAGAGGAGAGACAGGCCAAGGCAATCTCCTGGCCACCTCCATCTCCAGCCTTCCACAGGAGACTCCTGCGGGTAGCTGCAGTCCTGCAGCTGCACTGTGTCTTCATCCCTTCCTAAACATGGGCTTTGGGGATGTATTTGGCCTCTCTGGAGAAACCACCACCAATGTGTCCAGATGCAAGGATGTGTTTCTCTCCCCGGCGTCTCTCGGGCAGGATGGAGCAGGGCCAGGCAGCACATTTGGCACCAGGCTCCCCGGAGCGGTGCGCAGCCCACGCACGCCGGTGTGATCTGCCAGGAGAGCTGGGGTTGGACCTGGACCTTGCCTTCAAGCCCTGGAGCTGGCTGGGACCAGCTCTGAGCTCCTGCTCTTTGTTTTTCCGATTACAGCAAAGCGGACTTGCCCTTCTGCTGCCGGAGTCGTGGCTGGGCTTTGCCAGCTGCGGCATCACAACCGTTGCGTGTGGGACAGCCCTGCCATGCCCTTGTGCCACCCCTGGCAAGCACCTCTGCTCAGGTTCACTGCGGATCCATCCAAAGGCCTGGCTCCTGCAAGACGTGTCGCTTAGCAGGGAGGCTGGAAGGGATCGTGAATTAAACCCACGTAAAAATCAGCTTAATTATTGGGGAATAAAGATCCCATTATTCTCTGTGCCCTGAAGCAAGAAAAAGAAATTTCTCTCATTTCCTTCCTAAATTCAAATGAGAGTGGGAGAGATTTACAGGGAAGGCGTGCCTGGCACGGGAGCAAGGGCAACAGCCGCCGGCACCGGAGCCGGGAGGAGCCGGTGATGAACCAGCCTGGCTCCAGCACTGGGATGAGACTCACCTGCACACCTCGGGAGGAGGAAGGTGCTACCAGGACAAACTCCTTTGGCTCTGGGTATTTCTGTGGTCCCACCCTACCTGCACGGACAGCTCGGGGATCTCACTGCACTGGCGCCTGTCTAACAATTCATGTGCTTGAACCAGCCTGGAGCCTGTGCCGGGAGAGGTTCTGCTTTAGCTCCCCAAAATGCAGCCCTGTGCAAGGGGGACAGCAGTCGTCCCCACCAGCCAGGCAGCTCTGGAGCCCTTTTTTGGGTTTTTTGATCTTTTTCCATGGAAGTGGAAGCTCCGAGTCTAAGTGAGCCCAGCCTGCACCCCTCGACAGCTGCTGGTGCCACCAAACCCTGGGACAGGCTTACATCTGGGGTGACAATAGCTATCTGCTGGGTAAAACTGGTGCTTTGGGAAAAAAAACCAGCTGAAACCGCATTTTTTTGGCAGCACAACAGTTGTCTTAAACAAGACATTTTAAATTTACACGGCAAGCCAAAAAAAAAGTTGTAATTTGAATATACAGCATGGCACATTCCTCAGAAATTGATCATAAAGTTCTGTTAAAACACAGGCACGGCCTGAGTAAAATAAATATTTTTGCTTCCAGAGAAGTGAAAGGTCTGGCCAGCGACTCAATTTATAATATTTTTAGCAGGTGATTCATCGAAGAGGGAAAAAAATACCCAGGGCAGCTGAATCCAGCAATGGCTCTTTGTCTCAGCAGGGCTATCACAGCAGGCGTGCTGGGGATGGGCTGCGGTGAAACTCCCTGGCCAGGGCTGCTCCCCGCTGCTGGGGCTCTGGGCAGCTGTGGGCCCTTTCCTGGGGTCTCTCCAAGCCCCCCAGGGCCTGCTACCTTCAACAGAGTTGGAGGAGCCGTGGCTGCAGTCACAGAGGTCCCTTCTGAGGTGTTGTTTGCCCAGGGCAACCTCAGGAGCTGTGGGTTTGGACGCGGTTTCTCAACTGGGTTCCACTCACCACATTGCTGTGGTCTGGGGATGGGAAAACAAACCCTCTGGCTTTTCCTATCTCTGGCTTCAACAGCAGATATTTTTCTTTTCGTCCCCACAGGTACTGACTCTGCCCAGCCTGCCACGGGTCTCACAGCCACCGGACACGTGGGTGCTCTGTGCTTGTGCATATCCTTGTTTGTGCAGGGAAGGTGAGCACAGGAACAGGAATTGGGGCAAAGTACAGGCAGATAGGAATTTCTCCACAGCCTTGGTGCTGTGTTCTTCACTTCATGTGCATGCAGGTCAAGCCATGAAGCCCTTGAGAGTCTGCACACTCCACAGGGTCAGTTGCTGAGGACCAAAGGCAGAGGCTCTGAAGCACCTGAGCGAGGTGTGGGCACGTCCTCCAGCCCTGTGGCCCTGGCCAGGGTGACGGCTGATGCTGGGGCTGCACCCAGAGCCCACCCTGGCACACAGGTGAGAACTGAGGGATGCAGAGATGTGAGGTGCTGGATGTGGCCTTGCAGGGCACCCGAAGGGCGTTGCAGGAGCTGGTGGGTATCGATACGTGGCCGATGCCTTTGGACTTCTCTGGTGCTTGTGGCCAAATTAAAAGAGTGGTCTTCAAGCAAGCTGCTTGTGATGCACGAGACACCTGCTCCCGGCTGTAAAAATGGATTAGCTGCATTTCATCTGGAGCCCATCCAGGCAGCAGCGGCTTCTCCAGCATCCCATTTGGCACGCAGAACCCATCGCCCTGAAAGCACAGCGAAGGGGAGCGAGGGGACAAGGCGCAGAGTTAAAAGGAGGGTCTGGAAGCTGTGATCCTCTCTAGGTGGAGAATCGGAGAGCTTTGAGCGGTCCCAGATGCAGGGCTGTCACCGAGGGCTGGATCCTGCTGCTCCAGCCACCCCTCACCGTGTCTTTCCATTGTTCTTTGTACTTGAGCCTGGTCCCAGCGTGCTCCCAGCTGGCCGGGTTTCCAGCCTGGATACAAACTGCAGAGCAGCAGATACTAACTCATTGTATTCTGAGTGTTGGAAGGACTCCATGGTCCAACGCAAATTGAGTGGCGATGTATTAAATACAAAGAAAACCCTCCTCCTTACAGAGCATCCAGTGCTGGAGGTGCTGCCTCTAGCCCTGCCCTGGGAACCCTCATCCAAACCCATCCCTCCGTGCTCCAGGAGATCTGCTGGGACCTGTTCCTACTGGTGCAGTCCTGAGAACCCTGATGGGGTGAGGAGAGTCCTGCTGCCCTGTGGGTGCCCAGACTGCTCTGTTGCCAGAGCGGGTGGCTGGGTGCAGCCAGGGCGGTGTTCAAAAACACCCCAAAACAAGAGTTATGTGCATTTCCTTCATTTACCTGGAAAAACTTATCCCCCTGCTAGACGTCTGCCACAATGCAGTCCTGCCTGCACCATGAACTGCACGTGGAGCTTTATTATCCTCTGAATACCAATTATCACAGGTACTCCTGCAGCAATCCCTGCCCCAAATGATGCAATGAGGCAACTGGACCTAAGCTGAGGCTATGTTTGGGTGATTGCTATAAACCTGTTTTTATTATAAGCTTTCTGGCCAGGGTGTCACACTCTTGCTGCTCTGGTTTTGACGGACACGCTCTGCGATCCTCTCGGCTCACGCAAGGCCAGATGCTTGGGACCAGCTTTGGAAAACAACTGGCAAAGTCAGGGCTGCAACTGGAGGCTCAAGTTTCCAACTGATTTTCAATGCTTGGGGAAGCTCCCAGAGTTGCAACATCATTCTGTAGCTCGCGGTGTCAAAGACGGGATGCAGAAATGGGCTGGGTTTGGAGCAACCTGCTGAGCAGCCGAGGAAGGCACAGGCCTGGGGAAAGGAAGGAAGATGTAGAGCTGCAGAAACCTTCTCTGAACGTGGACTCGAGGCAGCAGCGGTTTTCTCCAGGACTCTTGCCTGCAGCTGAAAACAAGCAGCGTCCCTGGAAAGGGCAGATAAACAAAGAGTGGACGGGAAATTAATGTGGCACAAGGCTGAGCTCGCTGACCGAGATGCGGCCAGGGTGATGCAAAGAGGGTCAATTAAGCTGCCACCACCCAGCCTCGCCGGGCAAATTAAGTGCCAATTTTCTGCACTGCTGAAGAGGTAAAGAATGAAAATGATAACTAACAGGAAGTTTCAGCTGAAAAGAAAGAGCAAGTTGGGAGATGGGAGTTTGAGGCTGGACTCGGGCCAGCGATGAGGCAACCAGGCGAACGCCACTGCCCTCTGCCGAAGCGAGCTCGGGGAGCTCCTGCAGCCGGGACCGCTTTCCTACCCCAAACCTGTGCCGACAGCGGGGGATGGGGGCTGTGGACGGGTGGCTGGCAGCTCGCAGAGCCAAGCCTGGCTCAGCGCAGGTTCTGGTACAGGTGGGACGCTGTGGCCATCCAAGCGCAGTGAAGAAGTGGGGCCTCTTCTCCTTGACCACCCCTTCTGGCTGGAGGGAGCGATGGACGGCCAGGAAGGGTGCTCGGGCATCCCACAGCCAGGGAGCTCCCCAGAGAAGGCAGAAAGGATGGGGGCTTGTGGGCTGTCACACCCCACTCTGCTCACCCCTCTCCGGGTGAGGCACAGCGATGTGCTTCCCAATCGCTGCTCTTGCAGGAGCTGGTTTTATTCCCTCTGCCTTGCAGGGTCTGCACGGTGGCTGAAGGTTCCAGGGTGTTCGGGAAGGTTAATTCTGGCCAAGGCAAAGGGTAAGAACCAGAGTCCAGCCCAGGGCTAAGGGAGCATGCCGCAGAATTTGTTTGCGGAGGGCAGTTCCCTGTCTGAGCAGTTTTCCCCTCCCTTTGGGAAACAACACCCTCTGCCTGAGTGTTCTGAGGATGAAATGGCTGCGCAGAGCCCTCGCCCATTCCCGCTCCTTGTGCTCCCTCTGCAGGAGCCGAGCGCTGGACCAGGGGCCGCATCCAGCCACGGGTCTGCAGCCAGAGTCGGCCGGCACTTCTCCCAGGAGCCCTTTGGGGCGAGGCCAGGGGGTTGCCGAATGTAAAGGGTTGAGCTGATTTCCCTGCGTGTGTGGTGGGCTGAGTCCTGCCCGGTGTGACGTTCAGGGTCCAGACTTGGGCTTGGGCGAATCGGGGGCTGCCATGCCCTTGGGGCATCACCCTCAGGAGCAGCTCCCCATCTCTCCCCGCAGCCCCGGGGCCACAGCTCCCACTCCCTCTGTAAGCGGAGAAGTTCCCTCCCCGTCAGAGGCCAGGCTGCCAAATTCCAGCCAAGAACGCATTTTTACGGCATGACACCAGTGGGGCCCCGGCAGGAGACGGCTCAGGATCCAGGCGTTCGCCCGCGAGGCTCCGGTGCCGGTGCGCGTGGACGGCTCACCCAGCGCCGTCTGCCCCGACGGTTTCCTCTCCCTGCCCATGGAAGTGCTGGCCAAATATTACAAAACATCCTCCTTCCTATCTCCCAGGCTGCAGGGTGCACTGGGACACTCCGTTCCTCCCCACGCTGTCCTTCCCCTTCCTTCCTCCCTGCTCCTTTTCCAGGCAGCCGCTCGAAAAAGCGGCTTTCGAAGGAGCCCCGGCACAGGTAGCAGAGAGTGACGGAGCCCAGGACAAGTCTGCGGCTGCAAAGGTAGGAAGGAGAAGGGAGCTGAGGGCCGGGATGCTCACTGAGCACTTGCCTGCATCGGGCTGGAGGGAGGAGGAGAGCAGGGAGCAAGGGCTCCTTGACCACCCCGGGGTGCAGAGCTGGTCCAAGCTTCCACCAGCCTCCCCGTGATGGCAAACTTTGGAAGACACCTGTGAGTAGCACAACCTCCTACCTGCTTTGCTCTGCCAGAGAGCTCGATCTCGTGGTGTGTTCCCAAGGCAGAGCAGGGCACCAGCACCTGCCAGCCAGCCGGGGCCACATGGGCATGCTGGGCTCCCAGCCAGAGCCTTCGCGCAGGGCTGTGACGTTTCTCCGCCTCCGAGGTCCGTGTTGTGGCTCTGTTTGTGTTGCTAAGGAGAGGCTGCCAGAGTGCGATGTGACGCTGTGCACTGGCACCCAGCTCCCCTCCGCCTGCCCAGCCGGGCCACAGGTTGCCCTCCTGCGAGACCCTCTCAGAAAGCTGAAAGGGGAGATGCCATCAAGGGCTTGTCAAAGCATCCTCCCTCTGAGGCGGTTCGCTGTGGCTCTGCGGGTGCCATGGGTGTGGGTTGGGGTGCTGGGAGCCCACTGCAGAGGTGAGGTGGTCCAGACACTCCACCTCCAGCCACCTCACAGTCCAGTGGTGTCAGTTCTGGGCAAACTTAGAGCCAGTGGCATTTAGATGTGAGGATCCAAGGAGGCATTTAAACAGCATTGCTGTGACAGACCCAGCTCTTAGTCACAGTCCCCGGAAACAGTGAACCTCTGCCCCGGGCAGCAGTGAGGGCTTGGTGTGGCTCTTTCCCAGGCACATGGAAATTTCCATGGAATTAGCATACGGGTAATTGTCACCATCTGCTCCCTTGCAGGCAGCAGCACCCCCAGCCAGCTCCAGCACTCTTTGGGGTGCAGGAGCCCCACCTGAGCTGAGTTCTGCCAGCAAAGCAGAGGGACAACCCCAGAGCCCCAGCTGCTGCCCTTGGTGTGAGTAGGTCTCCACATCTGGGGCACATCTGGCTGCTCTGCAGCTCTGCTTGATCTCTGCCTGCCTCTGTCTCACAGGCTCAGGGCATTGCCAGCCCCTGCCCTCAGGGAACAGCTTTCTGGGCAGAGTTTCATGGTGTTGGCTGCGTGTGACTGTTAAAGGTCTTGTGACACTTGGCACAGCTGGGAAGCGAAGCCGTCTCACCAGCTCTGCTCGATTCTGGACCATCGGAATGAGGCTGTGCTGTGGCTGGAGGCTGGACCAGGGCTCACTGGGGTCTTGGATAAAACCTCTCGCTGCTCTGAGGCTGCAGCTTGCAGATGGTGACATCGACCCTTGCTGTTGTCCTGAGGGGCTGGGAAGGCTTCATTAGTTTTTTTTGATGATGTTTGGCAGGCGGAGGGAGCTCTAGGGAGGGTGCCGTGGGGTGGAACTCTGTGCTTCTGGGTGTTTGGCAGCCAGTTTTCTCTGCTGGGGTGCTACATGATTCTCATTTAATTTTGGTGCCTTACCCCTCCTGGTTTTCCCTTGCAGTGTCTGACCGGAAAGTCTGTGCTTTCCCCGAGGTCTGTGTGTTTACTGCTCGCAGGGAGAGGCCCCTTGCCAAGGAGCACTGGGGCTGCCTACGCAGCCGAAGCAGCTGAGCTCCAGTGAGAGCCAAGCTGCTCGGTGTCCGGTGCTGCATCACCCAGCCCCGTCTGGTGTTGGTGACCCCCGTTTGCTGCTGGGAGCCTTGGCCCCCTTGCCCAGTGCTGGGGCAGCCTGGTGAGGGAAGAGCTGCTGACCAAGGCGTTGTCGTGCTTGGGTTCACCCCTTCAGTTCAGATCCCTGCCCTGGCAGGACGGACTCCTTAGGAAATACTGAATTCCTGACGCTTGGCAGAGGTCCTTGGCCTCTCGAAAGCATGTTCCTGGGATAAATCACTGAAGGCTGGATGCATCTTCCCAGCTTTGCAGTGCATGCAGGTGCCAGGCAGCCCCTCGATCTGCTTCAGGAGGCCCGAGCTGACGTGAATCTATAAACCGCAGCGTTTCAGCATCTGCGGGCGCGCTGGGAGCGCTGCCGGGGCTGGGAAGGGCAGCCTTTCTAAATTCACCACTTGAAAATGCCTGCAGGAAATTCTTTGGAAAGCAAAGGCATGGAAAGGAAAGGGCTGAGCCCTCGGGAAGGATGCCCAGGGCAAAGCCTGGTGCTTGGGCACGCAGCCTTTGCGCACACAGGCGCTGTGCAGGGCACTGTGGTGCTCAGCCTTGCACGGAGGCTGCTCCTGCCCTGGGAGCAGGGCTGGGTGGAGGAAGGGCTCATCCTCTGCTGCAAGGTGGAGAAGAGGGACAGCAATGCAAGCCCATCGTGTACGTGGCATTTGGTCTTTTACACACGTGCAAAACATCAGAGCAACCAAAAGACTGCTGCACCTTGGGCCTGGGAATGCGAAAAATCAGGTGGCCAAGAAGGCCAAGAGCATCCTGGCTCGTGTCAGCGCTGGCGTGGCCAGCAGGAGTAAGGCAGAAATCATCACCCTGGACTGGGCACTGCGGAGGCTGCACCTTGAATCCTGGGTTCAGTTTTGGCCCCTGACTTCAAGAATGACATTCTTGGGGTGTCTTAAAGGTCTCTTCCAACCAAAATGATTCTATGATCCTATGACCTCATTGCCTCCCTGCCATAAGCTGAGTCAGGGTTCTGTGCTCCAGCCCGAGGGTCTTTGTGTGCTCCCTTCTTGGCAGGCCAAGGAAAGCCGATGGGCTGGAATGGGACCTGTACTTCCCTGGGATCTGCCAGGCTGTGGGGAAGGAATCTCTACCCAGGCCACGCTCATGGCCACTTGCTGCTGGATGGGGCTGTGGTGCGGTGCCAGGAGGGGAGGCATCCCAGGGGAGGCATAGCCAGCGGTGCAGGCAGCTGCCAGCATGTCCCGGAGGGCTCAGGACTGCCCAGGGGCACAAGGTGTTGCCTGCAGCACTGCCAGGGATTAGGCAGCCACGTGCAGCAGGCAGGGGCCCCACGCCACGTCCCACGCGGTTGTCACCTGATTTGGCCACGGTGACCGACCACAGCCGCTGTCCAGCTTCTCTCCAGGCAGCCAGCAGCAGAGGTAACGTTTCCTTCTATCAGATGAATTCCAGGAGCTGGGGGTGGTCAGGGCCTTTGGAGCCCCATGGAAGCAGAAGGGGGGGCCCCTCAGGGTCCATCTTGGCTGTGGGCACACAGGGAGCTTCCACGGGCTGGGGGGCAGCTGAGCTGGTCAGGACGTTTTGTCACCCAAGGACGATTTGGTTGGCTTTGATTTATTTTTATGTTTTCAGTTTGTCAGTTTGGGTTTGGATTTGGTTTTTTAGCAAGGTGAAACCTTTCAAGGATGTCAACACTTTTCTTGCCAAAAAAATAATGCAACCCCAGCCAGAACACCCTGACTGACAAAAAAAAATAAGTAAAAAAAATTAATATTTGAGTTTTCAGTTTCTCTGAAGGAAAAATTCCCAAATAGTGTCAGAAATGGATATGTTGTCTCAGGCACTTCAATTAAAATAAATCCTACTGTAGCAGGGTCACCTCTGTGATTTAAATGGCTGTGTTAAATATTCCCTGGCAAAGGGGGCTGGCTGCTCCTCTGCCACGGCTTCCCCTGCCAGGGGTGGTCTGAGGAGGGGCTGTTGTACAGGGAGAGGCAACATCAGCACTTTATCGGGGCTTCTTGACCGAGATCGAGTGCTCCAGCTGGGGGCTTAGACCCCATTTTGTTCTCGTACATGCAGTGTGGGGGCTGTGCTGGTGGCTGGGAGCCCTGTAAGGTGTTGACTTCAGCCCCTGGGAGCAGTTCTGGGGGGCAGTGCGAGGCACCCTCTGCTCAGGACTAGAGCAAATTTGCATCATTAAAATCTGCACAATGTCAAATTCACTGGGTGAATGAAAGGAGGGAAAGAGACAGAGTAAGTCCAACAGAGCTGCTGCAAACATGCATGGGGTTGCTGGTTCTGCGACGCCGGGCTGTGCATTGACCTGTTATTAATAACCTGTCAGCAAAGCTGTCCCGGCAGCTCTGTCCCTGTGGCAGGACGTGGCCCCGGCATCCTCAGCACTGTGCTCTCAGGAGCCTGGTGGGTAGGTGAGCAGGTGCCTCGGTGATGGGCATCTGGTGCAAGGTGCTGATAGCTGCAGATTTCAGCCTGGAGGTCACAGCTGGTTTATTTGTGATCCTGGAGCGTGGCCCAGGGCGGCAGAAGCTACGGAGATCTGAGGACAGAGAAGGTGCGTGAGCAGCCTTCCCGAGGGCTGCAACCACAAAACAACGGGGAGAACAGTGTGTCCCTAGAGTTGAGCTCTGCGTGGTGGAGATAAGGTTAATAAATAGGGGACAACTCTCGTCACACGCCCGTGGTGCCGTTTTATCCTCAAACGCACGTCCAGATTGCAATTTTTCATGGGTAATGTAAAGGGAAGAGGGGGTGCTGAGGTGTGGTGCTGAGGTTTGGTGGCTCGCTGCCCAGCGGTGGTGCCGAGGAGCAAGTCACGCGGGGCAAACAGGAGGGGACGAAGGACCCCTCGCACCGGGGTCCTGGTCCCACACGGGGGTCGTGCTCGCAGCCCCGCACTGGGGTCCCCTGGTCCTGCACCGGAGTCCTCGCCCCGGTGCGAGGATCCCGGCCGCAGGGTACCCCCCGTCCACCGGCCCGGCCCCGCGGGGGGGAGAAGCCGCTCGGGGCCGGGCAGTGCGGGGCTGCCCACCCACCCTCCCGGGGAGGCGGGGCCGCCGCCAGGGCCGGCAGAACACGGAGGCAACGCGGCCCCAGACCCTGGCCCGGCCATGGGGGCGGCCCGGAGTCGGGAGCCCGGGGCCCCGCAGCGCCGGTGAGTGCGGGGTGGGGGGGGTGGGGAGCGGTGCGGGGAGGGTCTGGGTCCGTCCCCGGCGCCGGCTTCTTCCCGATGCCGGGGCTGGCCTGGGGCTCACAGCGGGGGAGGAGAAAGAAATCAGGATATTGAGTGGATAAACTGGTGGAAAAGTTCCTCTCCTCCTTCTCCTCCCACTATACAAATAGACCATCATCATCCCCACCAGACTGGATTTCCCCACGCAGTGCACGGGACTTTCCCATGGTGGGAAGTTGGGGGGCAGCTCTGTCACCCCTGTGTCTACAGCATCAGTCTGAGTGTGAGAAGCGGGGACCCGGTGGTGAGTTTGTGGGTGCTGCCGTTGGAAAAACAGGTGCAAGGTGGGAGCTGGCGGAAGGTTTGTGGCTGGTGGAAGGTGGAGCTGGGGCTGGGGGAGCTGCTGCTCCCTGTGAGCAGAAGGAAAACCGGAGGCATCTTATCTGTAAATCAACAAAACATTTTCTGGAACATATAAATATTTTAAGTGAGCCACGCGGCGATGCAGAGAGAGCTGCGCTGGGGAGCTTGGCCGCTCCTTTTCTCCCCAGACAGCATTGGCCGGTGCTGTGCTGTACCCTGGGGACGCTGGCCAGGCTATTGGGACCTGGTGCCCAGCTGTGTTTGTCCCACAGCCTTTGCCAGGCTGCACCCGGCCAGGCTGCTGCTCTTCCGAACGCTTACAAACATCCCTCTGTTTGCAAACACTGGGTCAGGACAAGGCAAACAAGCGTGTTCTCCCCCTTGTAACTGCTCAGCCCTGCCTTTATTTCCCTGTGGTGGTCTGAACACAAGTTAGAGGTGTTTCCAGTGGAAAACCCATCCTGTTGTTCACTGGGTGCTTTGGAGCCGCTCCTTACTGCCCCTTCCAACTTGGCTGCTTCTCCTTCCCACCTGTTTGCTCCACCTTGAGCAAACTTTGCTTTGTTCCTTTCTGCTCTTTATCGTTTTCCTCACCCTGCTCCCTGTGCCGGCTGCTGTCCTCGCTCCTCAGCTCCCCCATCCGTGCTGGCACCCAGGCTACAGGGTGGAGGTGCCGCCTGTGTTGTCCAATATCACCGAGCCCTGACTAAAATCAGGGAGCCAAGGCTTGCCAAACACCTGATAAGAGCATTCCTGCCACGGAATGCTGATAATTTTAGCAAACAGAACAAAGGAGTTGATAGGGGAGTAAAGGAGCAGCAGGATGAAGGCAGATTCATGTCTTCATAAGGCATCAGTGTGAAAATGGGGCCGGGACTTGCATATCTTGAGCCCATTCCTATTGAATTGCTTTGCCTGAGCTCACGTCCACGCGAGCGTCAGCTGTGGCTGTCGATTTTGAAATGCAGGAATAGCAGCGTGTTCATTTTCGCATCGGTCCTTGTTAATGCAGCCACAAGTGTTTGTATTTATGAATTTGATGGCAGTATGGTGGGGAAAGGCAGCTGGAGCCTGGGGGAGGTGGGTGGCGGGTGGTGTCTGGGCTCGTGTCTGACAGTTGTGTCCTTCTATTTTTGTAGAGCTATTTTGATGGAATGTGTAGTGATGGGAACTGTCACATCCAGGGCTGTGAAGGGTCCCGGGGGAGCTGAGCCTCTCCGCAGCACTGTCCCATGCCAGGCATTGCTCTGGTGCTCCAGGGCACGGCTGCAGTGGGTGACACCCGGGCTCCTGCTGCGCCCTGGCAAGCAGATGGCAGCGGCAGAGCGCGAGACAGGAGGAAATCGCGTTTTGTCTGCTATGAATTCCAGGGCATTCGGTATTGTGCTTCTCGGTCCCGTGATCCGTAGCTAGACTGCAGCTCTGCCAAGGTCAGGAGAAGCAGAAGGAACGTGGGAACTTTGCTGTCGTGGATTTGCCCTCCCACAGGCTCACCTCGTCCCTTGGCAGGGGCCTCCTTGCGAGGGTGGGAACGTGCCCCAAAACGCCGGCTGCTGCTTTCCACCCCACACCCCCAAAATGCTCCCTGGCTGCAGTCGCTGCAAAGCCCCACGCGTGAGGTTGTGCTTGGCCGTGGGCCCGTTCACACGGGCGAGGGCTGCGGGAGGAGGGTTGGAGTGAGGACCTACGAGGCGGGAGCAGCACGGGAAGGAGCTCGGGGTCTCTGCCGTGCACCTGCCCGGGCTGGGATGGTGCCAGAGGATCCTCCAAGCTACTCCGAGGGCATCGGCTCGGCCTCGGGGCTCTCCCGCACGCTGCCCACTCCGCTCCCGCATCCCGGGACAGGGCAGAGCCCCGGCTCTCAGCGTCCCAGGAGTGCCGGAGACACTTCTGCAGCCCTTGGAAATCCCATCCTGGAGTGCCCTCTAGCGAGAGCACCTCCCGCCTGTCCCCGTCTCCTCTGGTCCTGCCCGCCGAGCTCCCGGGGATGCTCCGGGACGGTCTGGGATCCTGTAGCGCTCTGGGGACGCTCCGGGATGCTGCTGTGCTTGAGGGGTGCTCCAGGATGCTCCCGTGCCCGGGGGACCCTCCGGGATACCCCCGTGTTCAGGGCTGGCTGCCGCCGCTGCCCCAGGCAGGGACAGACCCCGCATCTCTCGCATGGGGCCTTGGTTTTCTTCTTGCCCATCATTTGCCCTTTCCTAGGGCCCGAATCTCTTCCTGACTTGGGCTGTGGGGGGGTTAAGCCTCTCCTCAGCCGCGCTCTGCAGCCCGGGCAGGTGAGTCGCAGACGGGAGTTGCCAGCATTTATCTTTTCAGTGTCCCTGCAAAGGTCAGGAAGTGTATTATGAAGCCATCTCTCTCTGCAGCGTTAGCTGCACATCATCACGGGTGCACGTGAGCCTTTGTGTGGGTTGTTCTCTTAATTCCCAAAGTTTGCATTTTTCACAATGCAGCGACTGAGAGAAATTTACCTTTTAACTGCTGCATAGGCCCTCTGCCAACTGAGGAAAACATGATGAATAGAATAGGGTGTCGGAAAAGACAGCAACAGAAAAATATTCTTAGGAAACACCTTGCACCTTCTTTTCTGGAGGAGAGAAACGTTACATGGATAAAGTGCTCATTACAAGCTCTTAAGGAGACTTACATAGCAATGAAATGTGGATTCGTGTTTGATCTCCAGGCTGTTCTCACGATCCCTCGCCAAAAGGCCCCTTTCCCTGGGGCATGGCTGGTGGTGCTGTCCACAGGGACAAGCCCTGGTCCTGTGGGGAGTGAACGGCCCCGCTGTGGAGGAGCAGAACAGCAAGAGTGGAGGAGGAAAATTAAAACCCACAAAACATCAATTTCTGAGCTAGAAATGGAAGAGTTGGCTCGCTGCACCATGCCCAGAAAAGCTGTGCAGCCAGAAATAGATGTTCTCCTGCCTAATGAAAGGGACAAGGATGGAAACTCCGGGTCCACGCCTTCCTCTAACCTGGGGCACTGCAGCTGCAAACAGGAGGAGCATGGCCAAGCGATACCTGTTCCGCAGCGTGCAACACCCGCGCCCTTCCCGGGGACTGGGGTGTGGTAACAGCCCGAGGAATTGGGCACAGTGTGTTTCTGGGACGTGAGGCCAGGCAGGAGGAGCTTCATCCCAGTATAAAAGAAAGGAAAGTCCATCTGGATGCGGAGCTGTTACCCCTGGATGCAGCCGGCTTTCTGCAGGGATCGGCACAAGAAGTGTGCGTGAGGTTTTGCATCTTTTTGCAGCCTCTGTGACAGCTCCAAAGTCTTTGGGGCTCCAGCTGTTTGCTCCAAAGTGGGGCGCAGCTGCTCTCCCCTGTCTGGGAAGCCCAAGCAGCGTGTGAGTCGTGGGAGGTTTCTAGGTCATTCTGTGCTGCTGCTGCTGCTGCTGCTGGAGATGCTATTGCTGAGCTGCCTGCTCCCAGCTCTCCTTCCTGGAGCAACTGGGACAGCCCTTGGACAGATCCACCCAGCCTGGTGGTCTGCAGGGAAAGGGCTGCAAGAGCCTGAACAATCCCTGCTTGGGGTATCTGCCTCCTGCAGAGCTGGCAGGGGATGTTCCTTATGTAACTCAACGTGTTTAAAAAGAGGCAAAGCCGGGAAAAGTAGTTACTAAACAAGGCCAGGAGCCCATCATTAGAGCCTCCAGGGGCTGGGGACCACCATGCTGCCACGCCAGCCTCTCCTCCTGTGCCCACAGATCAGCTCTTTGGTGGACCCCAACCAGGAGATGCTGGGTGCTGCCAGGCTGTACCTCAGCAGGCCTTACGATGACACGTGGGATGTACGTTGACACACAGGCTGTACATCGCTGGATGTCCTTGAGCTGCTACGTTCGAGCGGTGCTTGGCACAGCAGAGCCCTGGTCTGGGCGGGAGGTGACAGCAGTGGAAGGACATCCTGTCCCGCTGCCATGCGTGTGGCTGCAGCTCGCTGTGCGGGTGGAAGCTGCTGGCAGGTCTCTTTTTGAACAGGTCAGCATCCTGTGCTCTGTTTGCTGACTGTGCCAAGCAGTATCTGGCAGCCTCAGCCACCGGTGTGACAAAGTCAGGTTATCTCCTCAGCATTTGATTTGCGGCCAGTGTTGCTGCCAAGCTGGGTTGGGTGCCAAGCTGGAAAATGCCACTCGAGGCATTTTCTTAATTGCTCATCTCAACAGCAAGTGGAAGCAGGCTGGGCTCTTGCACTGCTTGGGTCTTGTCCTGTCCCAGGGCCCTGCGGGTCCAGAGCTGGTGCTGGTGTGGTTCATTCCTGATGATCCCACTCCTCCGGGGGGTGGGTGGGGATGGCGGGGGTCCTCACCAGGCACACTGTGTGTGTGCAGCCTTCAGAATGGAAAGATGCTGCTGGTTTCCTCTGCTCATGTTCCCCCTTCAACAAGTGGGTGGCTCTAGAAATTGGTCTGTAGGTTCTTTGCAGCTCCTTCTGCGTTGCAGCACAGGCAGCTCTCTCCTGCCACCAGCACCCATGCCAGGCACTGGCACCCACGCCAGGCACTGCTCCTGCATCACCCACACTTCTCTTATCTATGTGCAGCACCCAGGCAGCTGTATTGAAACGTGGCCATCCTGTCACTCTGGCCGGTCTTGTGGGTCAGCAGGGATTTGGGTGAGAAGGGGAGAGGAAGGAGGTGCTGAGGCTGCAGCAAGTAGTGCCTCTGCAGAGCAGCTCATGCTGAAGATCTCCTCATGTAAAATTCATCTGCAGAAATCAGCTCTGCTGCTTCAGGTGGTGGGAGGGAGGCTGCTCATTTCTGTCAGAGCAGATGTAGGCAACAGGATGTTGAGGTTCTGCTTTTGCTTCAGCCTTTTGGGTTTTGGCTTAGCTTTGGTGTCACTTAGTCCCCTCTTGCTCTACGTGGCAACAGGTGGTTTGCGGAGCTCCTTGTCCCCAGAGCCTGGTGATGTGGAGGGCAGTGCTGTGCTTTGGCCAGGGTGTTGTCCTGGCATCCAGACACGGGAGCTGAGGTGGGAAGAGGCAGCACCTTTCCTCTGAGCCAGAGATGTCTTTGGGGAAGTTTGGAAGCATTGTGTAAGGGCTAAGAGATCTTCTTCGACAGGCTAGACAGTAAAAGTGTGCAGCACATATATTTAATAAAGACACCAGCAGATGGAAGCTTGGAAGAAAGGATCCCTGTAGGGAGGTTATTTGAGATGCTGTGCAGTGAGGAATGAGCCCTTTGAAGCATCTGCTAGAGGCTGGTGCTGGAGGTGGCCAGACCAGATGGACAGGTCTGGTCTGACCGGAGGCCTCTCTGCCCATTTGAAGGCATTCCTCCTGCTCCGAGCTGGCTGATGATTCACAGGAAAGCGTCGGGGCTGTGGTCTCAGCCTGCCACGTGAGCACTTTGTGCGGCTGCTGAGGGCCAACAGCGCTTCTTCGCAACGGGCTGGGCTGGTTTTGCAGCGGGACAGTTGTCTGCCCTTTTCCAGGTCACTCCCGGGACCTGCTGCCAGAGTGGGGTGAGCCAGCCTGGGGCTGTGGGGAGCTGTGGCATCAACTGTCCAGAGCTGGTGACATGGGTGCCTGTTGCCAAAGCCCTGGACGGTCCCTGCAGCGGTTCGGATGCTGCACGGCAGCACTAACGCCACGCTCCTCTCACCAGCAAACGTGGGGGGTAATGAATTTGGGAGTGGGAGCCCTCGACAGGGGGAAGATTCCCGAGGGAGGCCAACATGGCAGCGTTTATTTCTGCGGGGACTGCTGGCTGTTATTTTTAAACAACAATAGTCTAACAAATAAATAAATAAACTCGCTGCCACGGAAGGATATAACATCAGGCAGGGCTGTTGGAGTCAGTATTTCCTTGGAAAATGGAAGGGGCAGGTGTTTCCCTGTCTGAATCCTCAGAGCAATCTGCTCGGCCCGGCCCTGGGCAGCCCCCCCTGCCCCAGGGGCTGCTCACCCTGGGAGGCAGCTCCAGGGGGACTTGGGGTATGGGAGCATGGAAGGAATCCACCTCCCGCCGGCTGTGTTACAGCACAGGTGCAGTCCCCATAAACGTGGGATAAATCGCGGAGGGGGGGGATTTGGTTTCACAGCCCCCTGCCCTCTCGCATGGGGGGCACAGTGCAGCATCCCGGGGGGCGGTGACAGCGGGTTCGATGCTGGTTTCCTTGGGCATAAAGCCGCGCAGGGGATGCCTCAGCCCCGCATTTGGGCAGAAATCTGTGGAATTGAGAGTTTGCGTGGGAAGGGAGAGGGAGGGAGGGGCGCGGCCGCCTGTCACCACCCGCCGGGCGGGGTGGGGGCTCGGGATGCTGCCCCGCACCCCGCTCCGCATCCTCCTCTCCGCTCCCCGGCGGGTCCAGCAGCGGGAGCGGGCGAGCGGCGGGGCCAGGGGCGGGGAGTGGGGGGGGGTTTGTCCCACCGTCCGGTCCCTCCCGGGCGGGCGGTGCCGGGGGGGAGCGGCGGGGGCGGACGCTCTCCCCGCCGCGAGTAGTACGGTCCGGGGGAGGCCCTTGAGCGGCGGCGGGGGTGGCGCGGCCGCAGTGAGCCCGGCGGGGAGCGGCGCGGAGCGGGGAGCGGAGCGGCCGGGCCGATGGCGTTCAGCGCCTGGCAGATCCTCTCGCCGGTGCAGTGGGCCCGGTGGACCTGGTCGGCGGTGCGGGGCGGGGGCGGCCCCGAGGGGGAGGACGGTGGGGCCGAGGAGGACCAGGTGGCGGAGGGCACGGCGCTGGGCTTCAGGCAAGTGACCCGCACCCCCGCCCCTTGCGGGGACCCGCACCCATCCCGGCCCCTTTCCCCTGCACCCACGCGTGGACCCGCACCCGCCTTTGCTTCTTCCTCCCCCGCGGCTCGGGGGCTGCGAACGCGTCCTGGCTGCCCCACGACTCCTCACCCCCTCCTCTCCTCGCTGCCCGCTCGCTGCCTGGCATCGGTTTGGCTACCGGGGGGGGGGGGGGGGGGGGGGGGCGGCCCGTCCCCCGCCGGGGGAGGGGGGGGGGGGGGGGGGGGGGGGGGGGGGCGGAGGGCGGGGGCGGGCGGGGGGGGCGCGGCGCAGCCCGTACCACGCCTGGGGAGCGGATGGGGGGAGCGGGGAGGGGGAGGGTCAGAGGCCGCGGCCGTGCCGGAGCTGCCCGGCAGAGCCGGGAAGATGCCCCCCACGGGAAGATGCTGGAGGGCCCGAGGCAGGAGCACGGGGGCTCGCCTCCCAGACCGGCCCCGCGGCAGCCCCCGGAGCGCTGGGGAACGATGCGGACGGGGCTGCCGTGTCCTTGGAAGTCCGTAGTGGATGCTCAGTCAGCTTGGGAAGGACTCGACATAAACAATCCCGGAGGGTTGGGGGTGTGCGGGGGGATGCTCGTGGCGTTGTTTCACCTGCTCTCCCTTTTCCGTTCGCTAGCGTGTCCCGCTGGACAGGAGAGAGCGGCTGCCGCAGGATGCCCACGGCCGGCTGGCCCGGGAGGTGGCCTGGCGGGGTGTGTGGGCAGTGTGGAGGATCTCGGAGCTAGCCTCGAAAGTGGTAATTCCTCACTCTTTTCCCCCCCTCCGGCAGCTCGGACTCCGAAGGTAATTTTGAGACCCCCGAAGCAGAAACGCCAACCTGCTCGCCACTAAAGGAATTCTGCGAGCCACCGCCACCGGGATCACCGGAGCCTGAGGCTGGGACCCAAGGTAAGGAGCCAGCGTCCACCTTCTGCTTTTTAGCTCTCTGCTCCGGATGCAGAAAGTCAGGGTGGGGTCAAGGAGGAGAAGTAGCTGGTTTTGAATAATGCCTGACACATTTTTTGTGGTTAATGGCCTGGATGGTTCAAATGCCAGCGCCTGGGGCTGTGCGCTCAGCAAAGGGCTATTTCCTTACTTGAGTGAAATGTTGGTTTTACTGAATCACTTTGGAGGGAGGGGGCTGTGCTGCAGGCTCAGAAGAGTCAGTTTGCCCCCCCCTTGGCTCATGCCTTTGCAGCTCAAAATAATCATTGTGCTGTTTTGCAACCACAGGTCGCACCCTCCTGCTGTCCCCAAGGCGGGAGAGAGCGAGAGGCTGCTTGAGGCAGAGGCTGCGCGTTGGGTTCTGTGAGCTGCCGAGCCAGGCTGAGGTGCCTGGGGGTGCCCGGGTCTCTCCTCCCTGCAGTTAGCGACCAGGTGTCTTTGCTGTGTAGCTACTGTTAAAGATGCGAAAGCTGCTAAACCCCATTTCTGGAGAAATTATGAGGAATCTGCTGAAAACAGAGCACATCTCCTCTGCTGGCAGGGTCCCCATGCTGCTGCTGGTCTGTCCTTGTGTCTCATGCTGGCTGCTGCTCCTCTGAGGGTGGCTCCCCGTTAACCCTTGGCCTTTGGGGGACCAGCTCCCCCTGTCATCGTATCTTCTCTCCAGGGGGAATTACAGTTGGTGCCAGTGGCTGAGCTTGGTGTCTGTGTCTGTTCTTGTGCAGTTGGAAGAAAGCTTTGAAGCTCCGGCACTTCTCCAGAGGTTGTTGCAGGTTATCGGGGCAGGGCAAAGAGGAGACCTCCCCTCTCCTCCGCTCTCAGCAGAGCAGGGTGACTGGGCAATGTCAGGATGTCTGTGAGCCCCGGGGGTGTCTGCAGGAGGGCAGCCTCTCCGGGGTGTTGGGGGTCTTGGCTGGGCCATCCTGAGCATCTTCGACCCTGTCCTGCCCAAATGCCTCACGCTGCTGCAGGGCCCTTGCTGTGGCACTTGCAGTATCGTGCTTCTCCTGAGTGCTTGTGGCAGTGGGCGGGTAGCTCCCTGCTGAGCTGGTTTCAGACCGAGCTACCTCCAACCAGGCCTTGGGTCCTCCCTGTGCAGGAGCCCACGTACCGCGTGACCTTGGCAGTAACAGGGTGTTGTGGTTCACCATCTCCTGCGGTGGTGTTTCGCTGTTGGGATGGGTCTGGGTGTCCATCCTTCCTGGTGGAAAGCACAGGTTTGTTTGCCTTGATGGAGAGAGCACTTGGTTCTTGCTTCTGATAATCGCAGCTCTTGGAATAATCCTTCTCGTTAAGAAGGGATGATCAAGGCATCTTTACTTTGGGGGATAATGCTGGGGGAGAGGGGAGATGAGGGCTTTCCTAGCCGGTATGAGGATTGTTTCTGCCAAAGCTTCCACTCGGGGATGGGCGTTGCCTCAGCATCCCCAAAGTGTGTCTGTGCCCCAGCATCCCAGGACGAGCTGTTCCTTGGGGCCAGCCCGGCACAGCAGCGAGGGAGCCAGCTGCTCCTGCTGCCTCGTGCACAAAGGCCACAGTGTTGGAGGACTGAGAGGAGGATCTCTGGCAAAAGCTGGTTTTCTGCACTGTCTGGTGGAGAGCAGGATGTTGGCGACAGCAGGGTCAGACCGGCTGTGTGACTGCACCCAGCTCCATCCCTTCCCTGCCTGCAGCTTTGGCTGCATCTCTTTAGTGTCTCTGAAATGGTGGAGGGAAGGAAGGGATCACCCAGGTGCAGTTGTGAGTTTGCAGTGTGCAGAAGCTATCCTGGGGTGTTAAATCACCTTGCATTAGGTGATCTATACATTAAGTCCTCCTCTTTGCAATGCTGTTTTGCAGCAGCACGTGCCCATCCATCTGGCTGCAGCTCAGGAGCAGCAGCGGTAATAGTTCTGCGATCAGGAGGCAACCCGGTGTAATGGCTGCTTGTCAGCCCTGGAACCACCGAGCTGCTGCCCTGCAGCCGCTGGGGAATCGCTGCTGCCAACGCTGGGTGCTCCTGGGGCAGCCACACCAGACCTGCGGCCAGAACACGGGCGGCCACAGCATCTCCCCAGCTTGGGGAGACTGTCTGGAGACGCTGGCTGTAAGGCTGGCTGTGAGACCATCTGTTTTACAGCTACAGCCTCACCATTACTTGGAAATAAATAGGGTTAGGAAACATGTAAGCCAGAAGCTGTGACTTGGGGGCTGGCTGCCCTTCCAGGTGGCCTGGATGCATTAAATCCTGTTCAGCTTCATGCCCATGCAGGGTCACTCAGTTTTCCTCCCGCTGTCTCGGGCGGTGGGGGCTGTAATCCTGTCCCATTCCTGCTAAAATTCTCTTCAGTCGTCTGCCAGAAGGGGATATTCTGTGCATGGAAATGAGCAGAAGCAGCAAATACGGAACTGTCAGCAATGGAAGCAGGCTCGTTGGCTTTTACTTCTGTCACCCTGATGCTGGGCACGTGTTTTCCGGTGCGTTAGCGGCAGCATCGTTTGCCGGTATGCTAATTCTTAACAGAATAGATTTAAAAATAGATCAACGGCTGTTAAGCAAAAGCGGAAAGCCAAAAGAGGAGAAAAAGCCATTAGCTACGTAAGCCTGAGCTGAATGCACCGGCCAGATATCCTGTGCTCAGCCGGCGTGTGCGAGCGAGCCGGGAAAGGGAGAACTGTGTGAGTCATGCTGTGGACAAAGCGTGAGCCGAAGCAAGGGCTGCAGATAGCGGAGGGGTTGTTCTCGCCGGTGTTTGGCATTCAGGGTGTGCAGAGGATCGCTGCTGCTTCGCTTGGTCGCTGTATGTGGGATGAAAAGGGCGCGGAGCCTTCGCATCGCAGTGCTGCTGCTGCTGCCAAGTTCCTCTGATTCATCTGAGGGAGCGTGGGGCGGCGCGGAGGAAAGCTGTTAGTTAGTCGGTGTTTGTGTTTAATTTCAGCCTGAGGAAGACAAGCGTGACAATTACAATGCACACACACAAAGTGCCTGTTACTGCGGTGCCAGGCTGTCCTGGCTGTACGTTTTTCTTTAGAGAGAATAAAATCTCCATTTTCACTTTGTAATCTCCCCTCCCCAGACACCGGCCACACCGGCAGCAGGTTTGTGCCCTGTGCACAGCCAGTACAGTGGCTGTTTCCAGGGATCCAGAGGGCCCATTACTGGGTCTGAGTGTGGGATGGATCCCGGAGTTGCCAAGCGTGCCTTGCTGCTGGCAGTGCCCGTTTCAGTGCCGGGACTAAGACATCCCTGTCTGCAGGGCACAGCACCCGAGGTGAAATGGGATAGCTGGGGGTCACCTCTGTGGGCTGCTGCTGAAAGTCATCTGCTGGGATGCCTCTAAGAATCCTGGGGTCAGTTTTGGGCCCCTCACTCCCAGAAGGACCTTGAGGGGCTGGAGCGTGGCCAGAGAAGGGCAAT
>JANHGN010012089.1:0-16721 GCA_024605025.1 Megaceryle maxima
ATGGAAGATCGGTTTATGGCGGCCAATCCTTCTAAAGTCTCCTATGAACCAATTACAACCACATTAAAGCGAAAACAGGAGGAAGTGTCTGCTGTCATTATTCAGCGTGCTTACAGGCGTTACCTTTTAAGGCAAAAAGTTAAAAAGGTCTCCAGTATATATAACAGAAATAAAAACAAAGGAGATGGACCAGTTATAAAAGAGATAATTATTGATAAACTAAATGGGAACTCCACTCCAGAAAAAACAGATGAGAGTTCCTCTACAACTTCCCCACCTTCTTATGACAGTGTAACAAAGCCAGACAAAGAAAAATATGAAAAAGATAAAGCAGAAAAGAACTGCAAAGGTAAAGATGTCAAGGAAAACAAAAAATAAAGATCTAAGAATTCTGCTTGTGGGACAACTTGTTTACAGTCTTTGAGAATGAAGAATCAACTGGACTCCTGCAGGAGATTTATACCAAACTGACAGTTTTTACACATATATATGTGTGTGTGTGTGCGCGCGCGTGTGTGTGCATATATATACATTATATATATACTTAAGGTCAGTGCCTATAACAAAACAGTGAACCTTCATCATCAAACTGTGACTCTGTGAATCAGGGTAACAAACTTGACAAGAAGTTACTGTTTTCACTACAGCTGACACTGCTAAGATTGAGGGGAAGTGGCTCCACAGAGAACATGGAGCATGAAATGAGTGCAAAGTGATACATTTTTGTGTTTCACATACTGCAAAACACATAGAACAGTAATTCTCTTTACTGTTTGTAATGCGACTGCTACGTTTGTCATATTTTTACAAAATCAGTATTAGTGTATTTATTATTTTTTAAGTTATTTACTATTATAAGTGACTATTTTTGTAATAGGTTTCATGTTGGGGAAAGAGGTATGAGGACCAAGTGTTCTACTCTCAGATTCTCTATATTGTACAGATAGAAGTGATTTGCATAGGCATGCTGCACCTGTCAATCATGCATAAATAAAAATATGACATTGCACAAAGCTAAAGATGTTACGAACTTCCATGTTTCAGAGCTGCTCTTAAATTTGAGGCGTCCTAACTACTTGTATGGCTGCATCCAGATTATGTGCATCCAGAATAATGTGCCTGGAAAGTCTCCTCTAATTTATAGGAATCTGCAATGACTTATTTTTATGCAAATCATGACAATTCATTAAACATGAACAAGATTTTTTTATTGTTCAAATATTCACAACTTATAGAATATCAGGCGGTTTCTGCACTGGAAAAATACCTTCATGAAAATAAACTCGGGAGTTCTTCTGTTTTCTTTTTTTAATAAGCTCAGATTTTTCCTAGACCTTTCTTTAGTGTTCTCTTCTTATGGCCAACATCTAATGAATCAATAAAATACCCTTTTTCATGTAAATATTAACAGTATGCTGTCATGCATATTTGAGCATAGTATTAAGTGGCTATGCCCCATTGAATTGCATCAGACATGTACCACAGTATGAGTAATTCGCAAGAGCTCAACAGGACATGTTGTATTCTGTGTCATTATAGATAGTTTGGAGAGTATCACTGATGCATGTCAATGCTTTTGCTGCTGTATCTTACTCCTCCCACTGTCCAGTCTCCACTATAGGAAGCCATGTGTCAGTGGTGAAGTGAATCAAACTGTCCAACCAGACCTCCTTCTTTCAAATCATTAAGCAATAGTTTGCAGCTATTTATGAGCTTCTTTAGTTTTGCATTTTAAATTTGAAGTGGCTACTATATGGTGTAGAATCAGACTGTACAGGCCATATTGCAAACTGTTTAACCTGTTGAAAATGTGGTTAGCATATATAAATAATGTAAAGAAATACCATTTGGCAACAGTTTTGTATCTAAGAAAAGTGTCTTCAAGTTTAGATCACTGTTTCTTATATTTCTTTCCTCATTCACTTGGCTTACTTTCTAACCATGGTAATTTCAAACTGGCATCATCACACTATAAGAAAAAAAAAAAAGCGAGTATTTGTAGACTATCTTGTTTTAATACTATATCTGCATATATTTCAATGTGAAGTAAACTGTGTAATCTGGAACCCAGCTTGTTTCCAAATAGTTATATCTGGTAACGGGACATAGCAAGGAAAGTATTAGGGGAATGTGTGAATTTCTAGCACTGTTTGCATCAGAAGTTCCAAGATAGTCTCATTGTTCATGAAACCCTTGCTATCTTGCAGTGTCTGTTTACATAGCCTATTCTTATTCTTTTTTAATCACACTGCACTAGACTTATACAAATAGGATCCATAATATTTCCCAAGAGTGAAATGGCACATTTATATAATCAAGGACATCAGGACATTTTCTGTTTCATACACAAACTAACATTAAATGTAGAATCATTCTTTTACAAATGCTTTTGACTTGTAATGTGTTAGTGAAATGCATGCAGGAAATTGTTATTATTATAAACAATGTAAACAATATTACAAATGAGCCAAAAAAAAAATAAAGACTTCATTTTTTTATTGTATTTATTTTTCTTTGTCTCTGTCCTTCTGTAGGGTAAAGGAAAAAAAAAAATCCCTGGCTTTGGTACAAATAAAGAACGCTTGCTTTATCACTAGAGCTAAACACCTTATTCTTCACATCTTAACTTCTTTTACATAAACCAATTTTTTAAAAATCCAGAAACTTTGACCATACCCCATTGGTTTCTGCTTCTCTGTCACCAGCATACTGTCTGGGGGATAACACAGGACACCTACACATTCTGTGTCAACAGCCTTTCTGTCGACCCTCAGAAGACATTCTGAATCATAAAGGCACTGCTCAGTATCTACTGTATGCTTTTAGTTGGCCACATCACTGCTACCAAAGCTGCCTACACTTTATGAGATTGAAATAATGTAAAAAGAAGTTCCTCTGTTTGGTCCTATATAACATTCAGTTAAAGGGCTCATCACAAACACATCAAAGTTGTTTTTAATTGTACAGGGATTCTTCTTATTCCAATGTAATTCCAGTAATTCTCAAAAGTAATAAATCCATTTCACTTGATCTCACAAGAAAGGGACAGCACTGAGACTCAGCTGTGTTAAGTAGTGTTCACAGTCATAATAACCAGATCTTAAACAATAACTTTTGACTTATAATGGATGTCTTCATGCTATTCAAGGGCAGAAAATTACAGTACACTGAAACAAAATATATATTGAATGTAAAATATTGTATTTCAAAATCAGCAGTAAGTAGAATATTCCTGGAGTTTGCTTACTTGCATGTTTTCAGTGTTTTCTTCATTTGTGCATATTATTCCATATTAGCCATATTTTGGCTAAATATAAAATTGCTTGGATATCCATGAAATAACCAAAGGAATATTCTAACACTGCAATTTGTTAAGATCTCTAATATGATCAGCATCAGCAATCACTGCAGCAGTCTCTCTGATCTGGTATCCAATGCAATAGGGAAGCCATACTTGCTTACAAGAGTGGCTTTACCTACACAGAATTGTCTAGCCTGCTCATGCCATTAGTTCCTGGAGCTTGCCCCTGGCCTTCTTAGTATATGGGGTCAAAGCTCAAGGCAAGGCCTTGCACAGTTGTCTGGACATTCCTACAAGTACCTGTCCTCCAGGCCCAAGTTAGAGAACCCTCTAATAACACAGTGTTAATATCAGTATGGAAATCCTGGAAGTCCAAGTTACGTAGATTATTTATTCCATCACTCCTCTGACTACGTTATCTAACCTCATAAATAATTTAACTTCCAGAAACTTTTGGAGCCCTTCTACTTGTTTGGTCCCTGACTTCACATCTAACAACTGCATTTTAATCAAACCTATTCACATTATCTGTTCACAACAGCATCTAAAATCTGCTCTGTGAACAGGCTGGCATGTATTCTGACAAGGAATGACACTTTGTCATACATTTTCAGGAACCTGGAGTCTCTTACAGTACTCCTTAAATGTAAGATTACTGTACCCAGCTTCATTATCAAGCACTGTATGTGGGAAAGCATTGACAATGCTTTAGGCCTGGACCAGCAGGAATGGCTGACAGTCTTGGTTAACCTTGACTGGAAACAGGCTCACTGTTTGGAGGGCACATATGTCCTCCTAATTACCCTTTGCTAGTTCTGTGAACTTTGTCTTTTGCTCCCACCTATTGCTTTTTCCACAGAAATCAATACATTTTGTGTAATTTAAATCTTACATTACACACTACTCTCCTGTGCTTCCAGAGCATCAGAACAGAAATGTCACTTGAAAGAACTTCCTACATGCTACTAGGCAAGTCAGTAGTGATGATTTTCCCAGTCTTGAATGGTTTTATATTCCTATTGCATTGTTCTTGTAGTCTCATCCCACAGTTTCCAGTCAGCAGAGTAGGATCCCTTACTGGCTACTAAAACCCTTGTTGTATAACTATGTCCACAAACAGATGAATTTTCAACATATCTGACCACATACAAAATGCTTTCCACTCTGGCTTAAACCTCTTACTTTTCACAATATTGCCAAAATGAGAGTATTAGCAATGCTGACAGTAGAGCTAGGTCATTCTAGTAGTGTAAGTTCATTACTCGCTGCTTTTATTTAATGAGTTTTTAGATTAAAAAATTTCCACATGAATGCCCAGAAAGGAGACATACTCTTGTTCAGTACATTGCAAATTAATTCATAGGGCAGCACAGCTTAATGCTGTTCCCAAGCAAGTGTTCCCAGAAGTCCTAGTGCCTCACATAAGCTAATGCAGCAGTACTAACGTGCACAGTCATAAAAGAGTAATGAGGTTGCAGAATTAACTGAAGTTAATTCAGCACTGAAGTAATATTAAAAAAGGAGGAAAGCTCACTGTGCGGTGGCAAAAAAATCCAACCCATTTCCTCTAAGAAGGAGCAGACTGGCCACAGTAATGATAAGCAGACTGCCATTATGGCAAGTTAGGATCCCTAGTAGTTAAATGTAATTACTGTGAAATTAATTAATCCATTAAAGGAAATTGTGAGTACTCAGGACTTCTCAGTCCATTATGAATTGCATACTGTATTAAAAAAACCCCAGAAACTTATAAAATCAAGAAAACTCTCACTCAGAGTGTCAATTTCTAACATATGACCTACATGTTATGTTATTATTATTGCTATATGACGTTACAATTGTGTGAATATTTTTACACTGAAGAGCATAAGTCTCTTGAAGTGCCATTTGTTGTGATTTTTATGTACATTTCTTTATTCTTCATCTAGATAGATAAACTTGAAAAACTGTAAAGAAATCTGAGCAGAAAAACTAAGAGCAAAACCATAGATAAAACATAGATAGATAACATACATAGATATAAAGATAAAATTTTCATTATTTTCTATTTGTTGCCTGTTTGAAGAATGTTTGGCTTTCAACACAGAAATGAGAGTCAGAAAATGGAAATATCACCGTGTGACTGAGGCTGAAAACCACTGAAATAATTAATTGTAAATAGAGAAAGCAAATAGTAACCACAGTCCATTAATTGTGTGTTCAAATTACTGAGCTAGTTACAATTGATGTTTTCTAAAAGATCACGATTAGTACATGCTCAATTTAATAACCAGATGATCTTAAAGGTCTTTTCCAATGATAGCAATTCTGTGATTCTGTGAAGACAGGATAAAGTAAAGGGGGACAATGGAGAGCTGTGATCAGTTTCCACGAAACCCCACGGAGCAAGGATGTGCTTTTCTTTATCATGCAATGCATACTCTCCCCAACTTTAAATACTTGACCCTCATAGAAGAAAACATGCTGCAGCACGAGCCTCAGATAAGCTAAGAAAATAATTTTTACTGCAGTAGTCTATGTAAACTAGAGCCAGTTACTGTCTCTCAGCAGAGAAGACAAATCACATGCATCTCTGCAGCAAGAGCTATGTTTGATGCATATAAGAAAAGACATATCATGAACAATTTATAGCAGTAAAGCCATTCCCAAGCAGTCTACACTTCAAGTACATTTCCTGTGTAATAAAAGCCATTTAATGTTTTTCTCATAACCTACTTTAAGGGATAAGGGGGGAAATGTTATCAGCCCTAAAAGGTGTTCTTTGTTCTTACAGAAAACACATATAAAGATACAAAAAGCATTTACCAGACCTTATGTGGCATTCCTGCTTTTTTATAAAACTATAAGCATCTCATGAGAATTTCAGTATCTGAGAGTTATTTACTCTTCATTCTAAAACCCTTATAGACTGTACATGGACCACAAACATTGCCTCACCAGTCTCCTAATGTATAAATGTTGGGTTTGCTTTCAGAAAGCATAGCCTCAGGTATGTGCTTAGAAGGAAAGTACTGCCTTAATGAGTGAAATCGGCCATACTAATCAAAGTGGGTCATGCAGTTTTTTTCCCCCAGTCTAATGCAGCAATATCAAATCTAGCATATCAAAAGCAGCAGTTTAACAACATGCCATATAACAGCAGGTATATTCAAAGATAACATGTACAGTTTTTTAATTATGTCATGCAAACACTTTAAGTGGTTGTACTATGAGGTTTCTTCCCCAGAGAACTGGTACTGGTTGACTGAGTGCAACAGCCAGAAAAATTTACACTTCCTCATGTTTTTTCTCTTGTTGCTATTACAGGGGGATGACAATGATGGGTCTAATTTTATGACTGCAAGAAGCTCAGTTCTTGTATACACTTCAGAGATCCCAGCTCTGATCTAAGGAAGGAAATTGATTGACCCAGAAAAAACCACAGTATTTTTCTCTGCTGAATAGCAAAGGCCGTATTGTGTACCTCTTCATGCAAATAAGCAAAGATCTGAGAAGCATGTGAAAGCCTGCAATGGGAAAGCTGTATGAATTCTCTCTCTCAACTAAAAAACATTAAATGAAATTCATAAACATAAGAAGAAAGAAGAAAAAAGGCATGGTAGCTTTAATTGGCATAGACAGATCCTAACATGTGGGACACATATCATAGGTATCATTTATTCTTTGGATGGGATTTTGCTCCTGCAACTGCAGGCACTAGGGAACAGCACATTCTTTTCAAACTCTGAAAGTGACAAGGGACAAAACTGGCAGAGCATCTGCTACTTCCATGAATGTGTGCTCTGTAGAAAGGATGTTACTAACATCTTCCATCTGCACCAGGCACATCCTTAATTCATGTGTTGCAGATTTTGTGCAGAAATGAGGACAAGCAATGATTTTTATTTTACTGTTTTCTTTATTTCATAATGCAGCAGTTAAACATAGAAGTATATATTTTTAAATAAACAATTTACAAATATATTTTCAATTCTATGTTTTAGACTTAAACTCCTGTATCTGATCCATGTAGCACACTTTTTTTTTTTTTTTTTTTTCTTCCGAAGTATGAGAATAAATTATCTGGTTCATCCAAATTGTGCAGTAGGCAGAAGTGGTATTTAAATTACCTGCATCCTCTGCCCCATGCCCTCCAGGTTTCTTATACACAGAAGAAGAATTTCAAGAGTTCCACATGAGGACTTGAAGCAACATCCCACTTTCTGGCCATATACATGTAAATATATACTGAGTGCAAAGAGCCTTAAGGTGTACTTTACCTCCAGTGGGCAGCCCTATAGGGGAATTCTCAGTTCCCAGGCCCAGAAGAATTACAGCTTTTCAGCATACCTCAATCCAAGTTCATTAGAACTCTGATGCTGCCACCCTATTCTTGCATGCCAATCATGAAGATATACAAGCCCTAAAATATAGCAGGCAACTAAAATACAAAGTCCCCCCTGTATTTCTTGTTCTAACCATTCCACTTCTATTTTACATTGTATGTATATACAGGAATGGTCCTTGTTGTACTTTAGATTAAAATATGTAACTGACAATTCTAGTAGACGGTGCTGTTTCCTAGCATGGCTGCTCCCAATTCATCACTTTGCAGAATTTGTCTAGCTGAAGCAAGAGATGGTAAATATTTTACAGTAAAATGATATTGCCATTTTTTCTAGGTCACTGCTTCTTTCTGTTCCTGAATCATTAGGAGCAAACAGCAGACTGAAGGAACTGCTGCATCTGAAGATGGAGTACAAAGGATACCAATCATTCTCTGCAGATCACCACTGCTCTCACACTCCTCCACAGCACTGAAAGTATACACAGAGTCTCTTCCTTTGGGAAACTAAGATCCAAGAGGTAACTCTCATTCACTCACCACAAGGACTTACACACTTCAAGGAAGTACTAGGTGAAGTTTTGCATTTAGCCAGTCCTAATTAATTCCCCACTAAAAAGGCAGGGTTTCTTCCCATCTTTACTCCCCTCACACACTATACCCTCCCTTTTTCTGTCATCCCACAATTAATTTGAATCAGGGAGACCTTCCAGTTATCTGTGTACAGCATTCCTGGCTGAACTTCAGGCTGAAAATTCCAACACTGTATAATATTAGTAACACTACAGATTACAAAGTCTTTTCTACAACTCATCTTCACCAGGTATAACATGTAGGCAGAGTGACAGCTGCATTGTCCTTAAAGTAAAAATTCAATCATGTAAACCACCAAAAAAAAAAAATCCCTTCTGAACCACAAGGCCAGTTTTCATTTAGCTTGTTCTGCCCCTTCAAGTCTGACAGTCCTTTATATTTTTTCAGTCTGTGTGAATTAACTCTTTTGCATCCATCTCAAGTTTCTCTCTCCTTACTCAAACACATTACTTTCTCCAGTAGCAGACATCTACCTCTGCTGCTGCAAAGCAGTGGAATTGAAACAACAAGTATCCTGCAGCAACACCAACTCCAGCTGAACTCTTGGCAGATCTCAGAAGTTTAAACAAGGGCAGGCCAGGTCAGGCCACAGAAAAGCATGTAGAGGGAAAATACTGGCAATTCACTAGGTGGCACTTTTCGAGCCACTTGAATCTGAAGCCAAAGATGATGCAATACTGTTTTCAGCTACTGACATTAACAAGATCAACCCACATTTAATCACTGAAAATGCTATTAGACCTCTTTCATAAGTGAAAGCTGGTGGTCTGTATGTGCTAGCACAGTGTGGCTTCTTAATTCTACTTACCTAAATTGCTGGAACACACAGAAGACAGAGCTGGAGGACTTTTCCCATTTACTCTCATTAACATTTCCCACCACAGCATGCCTACTTTCTGTCACTAGATGTGGTCACAGCCACAGAGCCGTCCCTTCCCATTCAGACCAATGACCTAAACTGCTGCCATATTAACCTGCTTTCACCTCAGGACAGGTTTGCCTTTCCTTCTGAAGAGCCAAACTCTAACCTACAGTCAATACAATGCAGAAGCTCAGGCAGCCTGACTGTTAATTGTCCCTTTGCCTTTATAATCCATGTAAAGTCTTCAATGGGAAATGTGGTCACTCTGTCTGCAGTGATGTATTCTTTCAGATTCCTGCATTTCATGGAGCTGACACACATGCGACAGGGTAGGCATGTAATCAAGTGCAACCCATACAAAAGAACCCACAGCTACAAGAGCATATCTTGATGCCCTCCCCCCTCCCATTCAGGAATTACTATCATTTTACAAGAGCCCTCCCTAAGGGCTGTATGTAGTCATGGCGACAGGACATCACCACCTGTCTGCCCCTGCAATGGAGGCAATGAGCCAGAATGCAAAGCTTTGTTTTGCTGATGCTGAATGTATACAGCACATTGCCAAATAGCCTGATCCCAACAGAAACCAAAGAAAATTAAAACAGTTTTCAAAGTATAAAATCTGAAGAAAGTTCCAGATTTATTAAAAAAGCCTAATGACAATGAATCAATAAAACAAACAGTGGCATGAAAATTTACATGAATGGACACATTTCACATTCTTCAAAATGTAATTTTGAGCACAAAATCATAAAAAGATGCTTTATGTCCAAAAGTCTAAAATGCAGCATCATAGAAACAGATTTTACAGTGGGCTGCAATTGTTACTGCACTTTGCTTTCATTATAGAGGAAATGCATGCAGATTATTATATATTGTTTGCCAGCAGTTAGTGTCCAGCTTGCAGCATTTTGCCAGTTTATGAGACTCCAAACAGCAGCTGACCAAAAATCACAGAGAAACTGGCTAAACTTCAGACAGTGAAGGGAAGAAGTAAACAGTATAAATAATGAAATAAGCAGGTGAAATGCATCCCAGCACAGATAGCAGACAGCCTAAACAGAATGGGAACAGAGGAACTTGTTATCCCGTAGGTTATATGTACGTTGTGAAACTAGGCAGCAGCTCACAGCTCTCAGATGTGGGTGCATGCCCCTACCTCAGCCTGACCTTACACTGGGCAAAACAGGGTGAGTATCTCTTCTCTCTTCCAAGCACATTGGGTTTCCCCAGTAAAGAAATGCAGAATGGCAGGGATTTTCAGTGCCCAACAGATTTCCCTGAAATTAAAGTCTTGACTGGACGGTGAGGACTAAAAAGCAAGAATTCTCTGTCTTATGGTTTAGATTTACCATCAAAGACCATACACAAATTTTCCAGAGGTTGTGCTGCTGAATTGGGTTGGACTTCTGTTTCCTTAAATGGGCAGAAGCTACTGGACCCTTGGAACTCTTATGGATCCATTCACATGCACTGGCTTTCCCATCATTGTGGGTGACTTTTCAGTGTGGAAGATGTTCTGCTGTCCTTTACTATATCATTTGTAAACAGTAAACACTTTATCTTTCACATGGTTAGCAGGATAAAACAGTTTTGATTAAGTTAGCAAGAATGAAAAGAATGGTTCGGTGCTCTCAGATATTTTACTGGTTCAGTTTTGACTAATCCTACCACTGCACAAATGGGAGGTGCTTATGCACTCTGCCTGTAGTTACTCTCTTTCCAACATATACCCATTTAACAGGCAGGCAGAGGCTTTCTGGCATCAATAAAACATTATGGCTTCATGTCGAAAAACAAATGCTGAAGGTTACATTTGATAACATTAATCCACCATCTTGTGAGTACATACCACAATACACTGTATTTTAATATCTACTGTACAATTTATTACAGAGAAATTAGTATCTTGTATTTGTATATTAACTGCCCAAGAGTAGATAGTAAAAGATTTCTGAATCAAAAATGAGAGATACAAATACAGACTACCATCTGGTAGGTAAGACATACACAGTCAGTACTCTGTGTCCCAAAGAAGTAACCACAAAGCAATATTGCCCAAGATACGGTACCAATTCTAGTTAAGCAGATGCTCTAGGCTAGACTCTTGGTCACTCTGAAAAATTAACACAGTTATAAATGGTGACTTAACAACATCATAAATCACTGTAATTCAAAAAAAAAAAAAAAAAAAAAAGAGAGAGAGAAAAAAAAAATGAGCCAGGCTCTTCCCAACACAGGAAGAAAGATCAGTCAAAAAAAAACTTGTCATCTCTTCAATGTGAAATAGAAACAAAACCTAGCAGTGAATTTTATCTAGCTGTACAACAATACTCAGGTTTCATTTTTGGCTAATAAACTTATCTATTAATAAATTAAAGCCACCTGGAACTAATACTGCAATTCATCTTAAGTATGCTTTCATGAATTGCTGAGTAACAACTTCATTACTGCTTTGGCTGACAGTTAAACTGGATGTGACAGAGTAAGCATCAATGCAAGTTAAAGTCCAAATGGCATCCATCAAGAGGGTATACCCATATATGTAACTGTCAGCAAATTATAACCATCAAAATAAAAATTAGTTCTCAAATGTGCTTAAATATTGCTCTAAAATGCAGGCAGCCCTTCTATGCTTTCTGCGTGGAATACTTCTACATTAATACAAAACAATCTCATGAAATTACATTAATTAGTGACTAATTTCAACAGTGTCATGAAATCTTGGTCCCTGGCAGAAACTCCCAAACTTCTATCACTTCACGTGTATTACTGTTTTCATTCTAATGAAACTCTCTCTCTAGTCATGACTTGTGAAAAGTCTTTATAAAATTAACAGTAAAACATTGATTCCACTTTACATACAGAATTTTAACAGAATCCTTCATTAAGGTACTTTTCCACCTCTCTGATTGCAATGACTATTTGCAAAGCTCTAAGTCTTCTGTGGTGCTTTCATTGGAGTAATTCTACTAGAGAGGAGTAATACTCCAGTACAAAGATGTCATGTGTTAATACATTTTGCTTTTTGACCAATTAGAAGTCAAAACTATGGTTATGTGTTAGCAAAAAGTAATTAGAGTGCTTTAATAAAAACAATGAAATGGACTCAAAATATGGGCAAGTAATACGTTAAAGCACCATTGTTAGACCTTGGCTGTGTGTCACTTGTCTAAGTACTGTGGAATAGATTCACTTTTTACTTTAAGCAGGATGGACAAATTTGCTTTATTCTTGGGTTAGAAATCTGAAATATTAATGGGCTAGCTAAAGCAAATTAGTCAGCTTTGAGAAAGTGAGAAAAAGGTTGAAGAAATAGCAATAGAAAAATATGGCTCAATAGTTTATTGCATTCCTCCAAACAAAAACAAAACAAAAACAACCCAAAACAAAACAAAACAAAACAGCTACTCAAAAGAAAAACTAAAACTGGAATGAATATTCAGACTCTGAAAAAAGTCTACAGACCTTTGGGCTGTTTACCCAAAGATAAAAATCCTAGAAGTAGATAAACAAGAAGATATTACAGATATGCTGCTAGTTTTGAGTCCTTAAATTAACTTTTGACTGGGTAAAAAAAACTATTTCACAAAGAAAAGATCAGCTGAATAGCTCTTCTGGGTCAGTTCTCATCTCCAGCTTAGCTGATTTGGAGGAGGGGATTGGATAGGCCAATATAATGATATGCTTGATTTAATGATGGCACTAAGTATTTTCATGGCAGACTAGCCTCATAGCCTATTGAGTCAAAATTCTCCTTACCCATGCAAAAATAATTATAACCATGGGGTCAAAGATGGGAATGTCTTTTTCCATTTAGGAAAAAAAAAAAAAAAAAAAAAAAAAGTACTATAAGAGATACAAATTCACATATGATACAGATACTGCAAAAAATAATGTATAATTTTGTAATATTTTTGTACGATCCACCTGGGTTGTATCTGCTACACTGCGAGTGTTGTATCAGTAACATCACGGGCATTGTTTAATTTCAGTTAAATATCATCAGAAATGGAAGTCTGCCACAAAACTAAGACATGGATTTTGAGCTACTAATCTTTCAGAGGAATTACTGCCAAGACTTTTGTTCAGTCGATTTTAAAATTAAGCATTGTTTGCTAATCCAAACTCTAGATACGGGATGTGATTTTGAATAAAAATTCTGACCATATTTCTGTACCAGTCACCTACACTGATTTTGGTGTTATATCTGAATACAAATATAGTCTAAACATGCTTCACACAATGACACTGAATATCAAATGAAATAGATGTATTCAGTTATCTGTAACTTTGTCTTTCCCTGTTATTATGCATTATATATGCAAAATGCAGTTCAGAGAATTTCATATACAAGGATTCAGCAATATTACAGAAAGGTGACAACAAGGTCTCATTTATGGGTAACTAGAGATTATATGGATGTCTTCCCACGGTCAAAAAGACATTAAATCTAAATCTGTAACCTGAATGTAGGAATTTTGTTCTCCCTGCCACCTACATGTGAGCATGCCTCATGTCTACCTATCAGAGAGTGTAAGGATGTTTCTACACCATTTAGGACAATTCAGATCACACTTATCAAGAATGACTCATGCAGATAAGGCAACAGGTTTATCAAGAGATAGTTGCCATGGCAAACAGGTAGTGAGTTCAGTTCTGTATGAATCAAAAGAAGATAAATAATCTCCAAAATAGCTAGGCACTATCTTCAGTACACTGTGGTTCTTTTTCTTCTGCAAATGTTGAGCCAGTGCTATACAAACCACAGAGTCATACCATATACCTCATAGATGGATTTTGATGAAGAGATACTGCAGATTAAGCAAGTTTTAATGCTGATGAGCTACAAAAAGACCAGGTGTGTTTCCCAAACAGTTTTCTCCAATATTGTAGACATATTCTAGAAACAGTGAGCTTGCCAACTTCTGGAACACAGAACTGGCAAACTATTTTGAAAAAAAGCATTCTTCTTCTTTATTTTTTTTAAAAGGAGAGAAGTTATGAAACTGATGCCAAAAAAAAATCCGAAACAAAATCAACCGTGAAGAAGCCAGTGTAACACTACTAGTAAAATCTAAACAACAGTATCAAAACAAGATAATGTAAATGATTTCTAATTTAATGCCTTTTACAATACATCATGACTATCTGAGAAAAGGAATAAATAACACCACTGCAGCTGGAAAGAAAAAAACAAAATGGTTCATGCAGTTAGCTAGTTTTAGCCCAAACCCCAGATATTCTGCAAACAGAATCAGCAGTAAGAATTATTGTATAAGGCATAATATGCTGTCATTGACTATTAACTACTTTGATTTAAAAAGTCTTCAGGGGCACTGAGTATGATACACATACTCAAGATACACAGTGTCTAAGTCAAGTTCACTATAAGATGATAAATACCATCAAGAATACCTCTGCCAGAACAGTAAAACAAAAAAAATCCCCCAGCCTATTCAACGGTCTTGAATTATTTTTTTTAATTATCACACAATACATGATATCAACTGCAAACCTCTTCTAAAGTAAATGTTTATAAAATGGCACTAAAATAGTATTGTTGTTTCAGTTCTTCCCATTTGTCTTACATTTACTTGGATTGCAAATAGAGCAGACAAGTAAATTGTTCACCAAGTTGTGTTGTTCTGTTTGTTTCCCTTCCCTTTCAAACTCAAATTCCAGAAACAGAATTTGAAGGTCAAGCTAGGTTATTTCTGTTTCCTCTGCTGACTCTGATTGAAACATGCTCTTGTCCCACAGGCTATAATTTACCTATCACTCTCCTCAAGTAAATGATCACTTTAGCACCTCTCTTCCCTGCTTATATCCTCCCTCCCCCCTTCACTCCATAGGAACCAGCTATCTCCTTTCTCATTAAATGTGAGACCAATTATTCTCAACAGTATTTAATTTTGAAATTTGTTGTTTCTATATCAGATCCAAAAAATTTGTTTCTGTGACCAAATGTCATTTTGCCAACTGCGCTAATTGTTCCAAGAAAAGATATCACCTGTACCTACAATTCCAAACTAGCATCTGGTAAGACATATGCAGTCAGTATTATCAACTTCTTTGCAGTTGCTTTAATAATACAGAACAAGACAATGAGAAGAAGAGATTATTGCCCCACTTTACACATCCTTTCCAATTACTTTATGTTATTTATACAGACTGCATTGTAAAGTTACTCAACTGATGCAACAGAGATTTGTGCACAAATGAATAAGAGACATCACAGGTTAAAACTATGAGCAAGGGTTAAATTCTGTATGAATCCTTGGACATTTGAGTCACGTGGCTGCTAGTGAATGGGCTCTCTGCCTCAAGCCTTAAGCTTTTATTTGTAGTATGTCTTGATCTGTAAAGGAGTGATGAATAAATTAACTAGGAAATGTTATTTCTTCTCATGGGAAGAGAAGGGAAAGAAGGGAAAGTAAGATTCAGTTGTATAGCAGACTATGTAGTGAAGCCAAAGAACCCAGTGAAAAGTGAAAGCAGTGGCATCAAAAATGCTGATTATTCACTTACTATAGTATTACTCACATTGAAACACTAAAAATTTCAGATGAAAACAGGCCACCTTCAATTTTTACCTTTTTGGTTTTAAAGGATATAGTAATTTGCCACAATGAAAAAAAGGTTTTGTTAAAAACCCTGTCATCCAATGAAAAACAGACTAGTATCAACATAGCATAGTAATTTTTGCAAATTTAATCTTACATGACAAAATTAATTTTCCAAGTGAAGCAATGTTCTAAATAACAAAGCCAACTTTCTCCATTTCTATTCTATCACCCAACTGTGTTTAAAGAACTGTGTTTAAAGAACTAATCTCACCATACCTTTTGAGTGCTTACCCCAGTTTACCACTGAAAATTTTACTCTCTCAACAACTGACAGCCCAAATCTAAAAAACAGTACAAGCTAAGTATAAACTGTCACCATGACACTGAACATCATTTTCATGTTTAGTTTTGATACAACCAATTGTGATGTCAGCATTTTACCGCTTACCCTCATAGTTCTGACTAACAGTTAAATAATAAGATTCTGCAACCAAGACAAGAACTATTAGCCTGTTTATGCATCGCTTCAGCAAACTGAGGGGCTTACTAGGATGAGCTGAATGGCAACAGAACATGACTAAGATGGAGTGAAAGAAAGGAAAATCTTCATGTCACCACAGTAAGCTTGCAAGCAGCAGCAAATTGGATGGGAATGTAGATCTGGCTTGAGGGTAGGGAGGCTCTGCAGAGGGATCTGGACAGGTCAAACCAATGGGCTGAGGCCACTTGTATGAGGTTCAATGAGGCCAAGTGCTGGGTCCTGCATTTTCATCACAACAACACCAGGCAATGCTACAAGGGCTGGAAAGCTGCCTGGCAGAGAAGGACCTGAGGGTGGTGGTTGATACCTGGCTGAATATGAGCCAGCAGTGTGCCCACATGGCCAAGAAGGCCAACAGTATCCTGGCCTGTGTCAGAAACAGTGTGGCCAGCAGGAGCAGGGAGGTGATCATGTCCCTTTACTCAGCACTGGTGAGGCCACACTTCTAGTACTGTGTTCAGTTCTGGGCCCTTCACCACAAGAAAGACACTGACTTGCTGGAGTGAGTTCAGAGAAGGACAGCCAAGCTG
>JANHGN010012089.1:16821-32585 GCA_024605025.1 Megaceryle maxima
CTCTTCTCTCAAGTAAATAATGGCAGGACTAGAGGAAATGGCCTGAAGTTGCATCAGGGGAGGTTTAGATTAGATATGAGGAAGAATTTCTTTACTGAAAGACTAGTCAGGCACTGGAATGGGCTGCCCAGGGAGGTGGTAATGTCGCCATCACTGGAGGTATTCAAAAAACAGGTACATGAGACACTTCAGGGCATGCTCTAGTGGGGTGGTGAGGTGGTTGGTTTTATTTGTTCAGTTTGGGGGTTTTGGTTGTTTGGTTTTTTTGTGTGTTCTCGTAAGGTTTGTTTATTTTTTCAGGGGGCTGATGGTTGGATGTGGTGATCTTAGAGGTCTTTTCCAACCGTGACAATTCTGTGATTTCATATGAATCTCATGGTTAAAAAGATGGTATGACTATGTAAACAAGCATGATCCTGTTTTCCTTGTGGTGACCAGTCCTCTGTAAAGTTACTCACCAAAGGAGACCAAATTATGGAAAGCATTAGATCAATCCTGTTTAAATACCATTGTTACTTTGATTCTGTGTGTTACATTTTAAGTGAAGAATCTCCTTAAAATTACTCATCCAAAGTCTGATAATTAAAGTAAAGCAAAGTAAGTAAAAGACAGAACTATAATAGTAGAATGGCTAATAAAAAATAACAGTTCATGTCAGGATGTGATAAGGATACTCTAACATTTTTATTGACTTGCCTAATCCTAGGAAAATCCTTCTAATTTTTTTTTATAGACCATCACTCTGCAGTACAGCAAGCAGAGTTTGTGCATAAACAAGATGACCTAGTTTCCAACATCTGCAAGTCTTAGCTTGAAGCGTGTTTGTTACTTGAAAAGGCAATTAAAATTTAAACAAGTGTGAAAGAACTAACTCTTATTTTCCTTGAATTTCTGTGAGAAAACAGTTATGCATTAACTAATATTCAATACAAAGTCACATCAGAATTCAAAATAACAGAGGATAATTAAAAGTCATATTGTTTGAGAATGAAATAAATCACAGACAGATACTAAAATGTATGCAAAAATATACAAGAACAGCAGAGGTAAACATCTCAGGAGACTTGAGTGGGTAATTACTTTCAAATCAAACCGTGTAAAGGAAGTGTATTTCCACAAAACATTCTTCAAGTAAGAAATAAGCTCTGAGCTGATTTGGAAAGTGATCTGTATATTTTTGTATGGAATTCATCAAAAATCCAAGCACTCAACTTGCAACAGAGAAACACTTCACGTGTAAGGTAACTTTAAACAAAATCTGGCATCCTACAGACAAGTGCACAATACTATGAACGCTTAGGATTTCTGCATCCAAACACTACAGCATTCATAAAATAACTGATAAAGATATAGGTGGAAAATAGAGTAGCCTCAGGAAATTAAATCTCTAAAATCAAGTAAAGGTTGCCATTCTTTCTGAACTTACATTTAAAAGCTCAAAGATCATTCAATATACAAAGAAATTATTTGACTATGTAAATATCTGATATCATGTGCATTAAAAGAACATAGAAAAATGGAGGCTTAGGTTGTAATTACTGCAGAAAGATCAATACCAGTATTCCCTCAATGTACATTTATGTACTTTCTGATCCTTATATTTCTCTTAAATTTATTCTTCAAATTGTCCTGATTTCTTTATTTTTAATTAAAACCTTATTTACCCTTTTTTTCTTACTAATATGAATTTTTTTCAAATCATGAAAGAGAACAACCATATCAATATACACTGGTTATTTTGACTCTGATCTTGGGTAAAATCATAGAAGGAAGACTGCAATCAGTGTAGTATTAGAGACGCTGGAATAACTGATGAGCATGACAACAGCTTTAGGAGAACTAAGTCTTGCCAAAAACCACTTTTTTTCTGAATAACAGTTCATTTCATCAAAGTAACTGTGTTGACCTCTAATGCCTTGCAGAAGCCTTTTAATAGACATATATGACATCCTGAGACAAAAAAAAAAATTTAAAAAATATTAAAAAAAAAAAATCTCCACATAGGGTCTTAAATCAATTATATCTATATAAATTACAGGTATCTAAAGGTAAATGTAAATTAATTAATAAGTACAAGGGAGTATTTCTATTTGGATCCTATGTGGTGGTTTTGGTCAACACTAGTATAGGTATCTTTATCACAGACTGGAGCATGGTCTTTTATCACATTCTGATGTACTCACTTGAGAGGAATAGAAAAAAAAAAAATAACAAACTTGAAGATAGCAGAAAATAAAAAATTAAAAGAACAATTTTACATCTTAATGAAGAGTGAAGACTATACTTCATGTACTAAGTATTAATTAAAGCCTAATAAAGAATCTTAGAATTCTGGTTAAATACTTGCATACAAAAAGTTTGAGCTACAGCTCTGTAAAATCACCTCTTTAAGTATGATTTATGTATCTGCTTTTAATTTCATGTGGAGGAATTATTAGAATACTAGATAAAATACTAGAATCAAAAACCCTTCAAGAATTAGAAGTTTCCAGTAAAAAAAGTCATAAAAAATTCCCCTCAGAATCACCACCTGAAATCACATACATTGAAATTCAAATTGCCCAATTCCCATATCCTTATCACCACCAGTAGAGCTTTATACCCCAAAAGATATTTCTTTAAATCATCTACGTCTTGTTATTGAAGAATTCTGTCTTAGTGTGCTATGTTTGGATTTTTTCTTCCTACTGTTTCCCCACTCTTCTACAAAACTCATTTGCTTATGGTACTATAAGAGAAAAGTTTACAGGTTCACATCCTGGAAGATATTAGGCAGAAGACTGTTTCCCTCCTAGGACAGCACCTTTGGGCAGATGGTCTGGCAAGCAAGTTCACTCCATTTTGATTCTCACCAGACAGGGAGACAAGTGATTCATCCCTCCTGGCAGATAAGCTGATGACATTTACATCTCTGTTTACTGGGTTAGCTGACAAATTGTTGACATGATCCTTTTATTTTCTCCTTATTCTCTTTACATTAGAGCTGGGAACTTTAGCAGGTGAACACTCACTCTCTGCTATAGTCTGGAGACACCACATGGAGTCAACTTTACTAGTAGTTTAATTTTCAGAATATAAAACATAAGCATGTATATTAAAAAACTACACTGCAAAATTCAGTTTCTCAAAATATTAGGTCCTGAGAAAGAAAAGGCATCAGAAGTCATATGATACATATTAATTTGCCATAAGAAATCTACTTATCAAGGAAAGCAAAATATTTTGCAAATATTTCTTAAGGTACTGAAAAAAACATTTATAAAGAGGTGAACAGATCCCACTCCATAATAAAAAATAATCAGGCCTTTTTTTAAACTTAAGTGACAAGCAGTTAAATTCCATAAACTAAAGAATTTCAAACTCAGAATTTAAAAAGGAAATACACTATTTTAAAGCAAACAACTGACTCAATTAACTTCAGGAGTGTACAAGTCATATCCAAAAGTTTTAACTAGCTATAAAAAAAAAGCGTATGTTATAAATTTTAATGATTCTTGGCAGTTCCATAAATTTTAAGCAAGTTAATCTTGAGGTTACTCAACTGTACAACACCCAACAGAGCTTACTTTTATATAGCATTACACAAATAAATCTTCCTAGGACTGGAATCCTACAAGCCCTATAGGATATGAAGGGAGGGAGGACAGGCTTAGATACAGGGTTAGCCGAATAAAAATAGACCACTAGTGCCCTAAGATGGGGGAAAGCAATCACTGACCATTCTAAGACATGGCCTTATAAACTTCTGATGCCATTAAAATACATTACATGGCACACAAAAACATGGAAAGCTGTTTGTTTAGTCACTGTTTACTAAAAACTCAGGAAATTGTGATTGAGTTCATATTATTTCTATATTGCTAAGACACATTATAAAGGTAAAAGCTGACAGGATATTTTAACTCTGGACTCTCCTTCTTTGCCTTCAGCCACCACGAACTGTACTTTTATCTTTGAGCTCTGCCCACTGCTTTTTTGCTGTTGCCTCTCTCTCAGAAACAGCTCACACTTTTTTTTTAATGTTGATGTGATGTGCTTCTTTAAAAATGCCAAGCTGGAAGATTTATTTGTAGAAATAACCATTAAGTACCTCTAAGGCTAAATAATTCTTTGGTCACATTCCCTAGCCTCCAGGGTGCTTACTACTATAACATTTTTTCTGAATAATTCCAAAGTACATAGGAACTCATTCTAATGCCTATATTTTAAATTTGACTGCTACCTGTAACCAACATGATAAAGAAAAATACCATAAGAAGCAGAAAGAAAATATTAATTCACTGGAATCCAAATCCCAAGCATTTTAGTTTTACTATAGAAATAATTCTTCATTGAATCAACACTGATCAAACATTTCTTGTACCTTTAAATGATACTTCTAACAAACTTTTTTTTTTTTTTTTTTTACTTCCCTAGTTCATGGAATCATAGAATGCTTTGGGTTGGAAGGGACCTTAAAGATTATCTAGTTCCAGCCCTGCTGCTATGGGCAAGGTCACCTCCCACTAGACCAGGTTGTTCAAAGCCCCATCTAACCTGGCCTTGAACTGAAGAACCTGAAGTTGTAAAGGAAACAGTTCAAATATGACCCATCTCAAATACCCTTCTATTTATTATTAATAATTTAAAATCACCTACTAGCTTCTGAAATTTCTAACAGACAAGAAAAAATTTCTTCTGATAATCTGAACAGAGAATGGGAAAATTCTTATCAGCATGTTTTCAATGATAATGTGGGTGATGCTGAAAATCTGCTGCTTTTTCATCCAGTTTCCTGGACAATAATGTATGACATTATTGTATAATGACAAAATCACTAAATAGATGGGGAACATTTAAAAGGGAAAGTGATTAAGCATTTCTTTTTGAAGTCTGTAGGACTACAGACAACTTGTTGGGTTGATTTTACTTCAGCAGGAAAGAGTATCTTTTTATCTTTGCTTTGAAAACCATTTTATATAAAAACATGATGCAATACATTTGGCAAGGTATGTCCTTGAGTCACATGGATATATCTGAAACTGAGTGGAGTTAGATGCATACTGTTGTAAATATGGTGTATAGGAAAAAAGACCTGTGGAAACAATTTACAAAAAGATTTAAGTGTTCCAAGATCTGAGTAAGAGTCCCTAAGTGAACTGTAGTAGCATTGTAAACTTATTTTAACTATATTCCCTTTGTTATCATGAAGGAGATGAAATAAATAACATTATAGACTGAAATGGAGAGCTACAAAAAAATTTGAAGAGTTTCTCCATCTAATCATCCATGGCTTAGCACTACAGGGAAAATATGCGAGAGTCTGACTTAGTATTACAGAATACCTTAGTATCAGGGAAAAAAAAATCTGAATCAAACAAGAATTCACAAAGCTATGTTTCTTATTATTATTGCCCCTCTGGATGATAAAGACAAAATAATAATAAGATTAAGTTCTGAAGAAATATTTCATATTTCTGTTAAGTACTTCCTCCCAATATGTCTAGATCACATAGGAGAGGGGAAAAAAATAAAAAAAATCTTCTATTTCCAGTTGGGTTAAATTACTTCAGTGAAAGATAAAAAACAACACAAAACAAAACAAAAAAACCCAACCAATTCAAAATCTATGTTGATACAGTGGCCTTAAAATAATTTTAATTCAGTTAGCACAAAAGTTCTACAAAGGTTTAAAAATAGTTGTCTCCTCCTCAACTTCAACACAAACAATGCACAATGTCTGTATTAAAATCAAATACAACTTTATAGTACTTCTGATATTTTATAAGACCTTTATATTATTTGGGCACTGTTTAAGACAAGCTTTCAGAATTTTATGCCAATGAAATTTAGTATATTTAAAAAAAATATTTTAAATCTAGTTTGTTGTGAGGACATCTGCAAAAATAAAATATTCTGTTGCACTCTTATACTGAATTTTTATATCCATGATTTTGTAGGTCAAAAAAATGATACTACCCTTTCAGAAATAAATAACCCTTTTGGGAGGGTCAGCAAATTTATAGCAAGAAAACAGTTAGTTAAATTACTGAATTAAACAACAACCTATCTGAAATGTTTTCATATGACATCATCTACAAAATAATTGAACCAACAAGGAAAGAGATTAATATGATTAAATGCTGAAAAGTCCTTACATTTTGAATTGTCCTGGTATGCCCTTAACTTTGTAGTTATTCTAGTGCAGCAAACAGAACAAAGCTACACTGACACCAGTGTTTTGTTCCTGCTATATTTAAATTCTGTTTCCTGAAAGAAAGATCCCTACTTGCTGTAAACATGTTCATGAGATCTATTCACTTGATGTGTTTAGATGAACTCAGTACTAAAAAGGGGAACAGTTTCTTCATTAAATTTTCTGACGGCTTATATTCTTGACCTCCTCCAGGGTAAATGCCTTTTTACCTCTGTTTTATTTACGTGAATATACAGCCAACCATTTTAAGATATCTACATACATATCTATAGCCAGAGGTAGCATGCTCTGTCTGCTGACCTGCTGAAAGGGCATCTAGGCCTTTTCACAGTTCAGGGAGCAGAGAACCAAAAAAAAAAAACCCAACAATGCTGAGAACAATACATTGCTTTTTTCAAAGACTAAATCATCATAAACAAAAAGCATCATTTTGCATACAGATTTGTCTGACATGGACAGTTAAAACCTCAATATTTTCTGTACTATCCTAATACAAGAGAGAAACCACTACTTAAATTGTAATGTATTCCAGGAATTCACAGAATTCCAATGTGTGCACTTCTGTCTCTCCTGGCTAACGTTCAGTTTTTTCTCTTTCTTAGACCTGATCAAATATTGCTTGCAAACAGTCAAAAAAAGCACCTGTAAAAAATAGAAGCTATTAGTGATAGCCTCTGAAAAATTACTCTGCTGAAGCATATCATAAGCTGCATCACTTCTACATAGACTTAAACTCCTTGTCAGCTTTAATGGGAGAAGGTGAATGGCACTCAGCATTGGACTTGTCAGAACTTCACTACTCATGATGTATCATCTAATAGGACAGTAGAAAAGAGTTGGTTTGAATAATTTAATTTTTTTTTAAAAGCAGGGGGGAGGGGGAAGAGACATTATTATCTTTGCAAAACAAAAGCAATATTTTATTCCCACCACTTTCTATGTTTGAAGTCTACCTGCTTGTGAACATAGAGTATTTCAGGTGAAAATGAAATATACATTGTGTACACATTTCAGAATTAACTGTACTGAAATGAGACACAACTATTGAAGGGTAAACTAGATGAGTGAAATCTTACTAAGATTATAGAATAGTTTAAAGAGTTGAATCTAGTTAAATTCCATATTGATCAAAATTATGAACATGAATTTTTTGCTCCGCAGTCCACTAAGATTCTGGTTTCTGAAAGTCTTGCTAATCACTGATGGCAAATTCAGAAACTAGAATCAACAAGAACATCGATCCCAGTAGACTAAAGACTCAGCTACAGCAAGATACACAGGGAATTTGATGCATGTAGGACCTTCTCTGTATCTCCAGAGGTGCCTACTCGATTGCACTATAAATTATTGTTTTGTGATGCCAGCATAAAATAAGTTGATGTCTTAGATTTTACAGAATATAATGGTTTTTACTTAAAAACAATTATCTAGCTCCTTTCCTTTCCTCACTCCCCCACAGCCCAAAAATATTAATCTTCCATATTTCACATCATTTTTTGACAGGAAAGCAAGATTGATTTTCCTGATTCAAAATGCCCTTCAGCTTATCTTAAAAAGAGAGACTTTAAAAAACAACGCTGGATTTGGCAGAAACCGAACATCTTTTTATATTTTATAAAATGGAGACCTGCAAGTAAATTCAATTTATGGTCAAAAGAGACACAATGTTTCCATCAAATGCATGGTAGGATAGCTCAAAGTGCCTGTAAAATGTGCTCACTGATGCAAATGCTTAAAACATTATCTACTGCCAGTAGCTGCACCACTGGCAGTAGATTACAAGTGCAGAAAATTTCAATCTACTATAGCAGAAAACTGACACTTTATACATGCTGACAGCTAGGCAGAAAAGCCTAGCAAAAAGAACAAAATAATTTTTAATAAATATAATGACAAAAATCCTAACAATTTTCAGACACCATAAAAATCTTATCTCACCAAGTTGGTGCTGATGAATAAAAACATTTTACAAAATCATGTCTCCTATAGGTTTTTACCTATGTCTGTAAGCATGGGCCTTTAAAATCTGAAAAAGAGACAACTTGAGATCTATAGGCTTGAAAGCAAAGAACCCTTGTTAGAGTGGACACCGAGCTGTTATGACTAGTATAGTTATCAGGTTTGAATTTCTCAATGCATTAAATATCTCAGATTGCCTGTAAATGTTTCCATCAAAGCTGCTTATATCAAGTGAAAGTTGTGTCATGAAAACATATTATTAGGCCATTCTTTTTTATTGTCACACCCAAGTGCCAGATGAACATTTCCTATCAATGCTGACAGATTGGACCTATGAAAGCTTTCTTTGTTGTGAGGGTGCTTTTCTAGCTCATGTTCAAATTTATTGTCCACCGGGATCCCAAAATCTCACTCTGCAGAGCTGCTTTCCAGCCACTCAGCCCCCAGCATGTACTGGCAGGACTTAACACTACTCTTGGTTGAACATTATGAGATTCCTCCCTGCCCAATTCTCCAGCCTGTCCAGGTCCATCTGAATAGAAGTATAACTTTGTGTAGAGTATTGTGTGGTAACTACTTACTATTTTTGTATTGTCTACAGATTTGCTGAGGTGCACTCTGCCCCATCACCAGGCTATTAACAAAGAGACTAAACAGTACTGGCCCCAGTGTCAAGCTCTGGGGTAGACACCAATTAGTGACTTGCCTTCAAATGGAGTTTGTTCTATAATGCTATTCTTCATCAATTAGCATAAGAACTTTGGTTTGTTTGTTTCAAATTCATTATTTATATTTATACTTTTTTCTTGGTTCAACAGGTTCCATAAATATTAATACATGTTATCAGTTAAATAACTTATGAGTATACTTCTTCTGTTTGACCAGCTGCAGGCAAAAGAACTTTCTGCAGCAAAATGGAGAGGAAGTCCAAGTACTACAGAGCCTAAGAGCACATGGATTTAAAATAGAGACTACCTGAAGACAGGTTTAATTCACTGTGTCCTCAATCTGTGGCACTAATTTCTAAAATGTTTTTATACTGTGTTATCTTTGTACTATTAACGATACTATGCATATTTTATCACCATTTCCCTTTTGACAGAACTAGGTCTCCATAAACATGTAGATATTGGGAAGTAGAGTAAAAGTGTTTGAAACAAATTTTGGGCAGCATATAAAAGCATTATCATCGTTTTTACCATTATTGCCCTTGAATTATAGGAGGAGGTTATGATGGATTTTCTTTTTTATATTAGTATCAAAATAAGAAGCCAAAATTATAAGATCTCTTCGGAAAGCAAAGCTACTTTTAAATTCTGTCATGAACCACTTTTTCCACTTAGAACTGCTAGGAACACATGTAGGGAACATGTTTGAATTCTGACTGTAGGCTACAGGACCCTTGCCATGAGACCGCATTTTAATTCATTTAGTTAATGCACAGTTACCAATGTATTTAAGATCATTATCCAGAGGTATACTTGAAGTTACTGATATTAGATTTCTGGTATGAGGATGTTCTGCAGATAAGCTCAGGTGCTGCAACACCACCAAGGTCTATGTCACTAGAGTTTTAACTCCATCAAGTGCCCTTTAGACCAAACAGATCTAAAGGTAAGCTCAATTACAAAATAAAACCAAAACAAAGAGACCAAAACACCACCACAATCACCAACATAACTCACAGGTTCTTCAGGTTAGGGATGTGAGGGAGAAATTAAGTAACAAGAAATAATATCTTTTTTTTTTTTTTTTTCCTTTTTTTTTTTACATCTTCCATGCCTTAAGTGCTGTGAAGCACCTCGGGAAGGACCCAACTCAGAAACTGGGTTACACTAGGTCATCTCCTACAATAGTCAGAAGAGTTCAACTATCAAGCATGTAGGTATGGAGAATTTCATTGAGCTGAATCCAATGTATGCAATTGGCAGGGTAAAATTGTGTGAAAAAAGTATGCTTCTGGAGCCAAGGTTGCCCAATAACTAGATTCATATTGTATAAATTGATTCCTTGCTATTTATAGATGTTTAGTGATGTGATCAATATTGTAGCATGCATTTTGCACATGTATCTAGCGGGTGTTATTCTCTGCCCACTCAAAGTATTTATAGCTATGTATGGACTAGATGTGTTGCAGTACTTCATTAAATGACTTAACGCCTTAAAATGCTGTCCATAAAAAAACCTGCTGCTATTTTAAAGGAATTAAAATTCTCAGAAACAGCTATTCAAGACAAATCTCACAAGAAAGTGTTTTTAAAATGTATCATATTAGATTTTTGCTTTCTAGGTTATGTTCATCTCAGTAAAATAAACACTCATATTATTAAACATGAATGAAAAAATCCAGTGTAGTGGAATGTATGAAAATGCCCAGATAGCTGCAAAATATCTATGGAAATTGTGACTGAAATATCTTAAAATTTGAGAAGAAAAAAGGACTGCAGTAACATAAAAAAGTATATGAATAGATACACAAAACACAATTAGAGGCAGATAAAAACAGTCACTGAAAAGGACATTGTTCATGCATACCTCCTGAGATAGTTTTAAGTCTGTTTCTCATTATTTGTAAAGAATCTGTTGAGGCTCTTGACCTAAAATTAGACTTACTATATCAGTTATGTTTCAATTCTTGGCTGCGACATCCTTTCAGCCTGCCCCTGCACTGCTCTCTTGTGAGCTAGTGTGGCAATGCAATAGCTCAAGATTACTTTTTTCAATAGTATGCGGTTTCTTCAATACAGCGATGCACAGTGGGAAAGGAGTGACATAGCAGTTGCATGCATGGGAGCGAACTCATTGGCCTCAATTTGCTGCTGCTGAAGAATTCAGAATGAAAAAATGGATTTAACACACCTGCAAGAGTTCTTTTCTGAACTGACACTATAGATCAAGACTACTAAATATTTATTTTGCAATTAAAACTAACAGAAGCAAAAGCAGTCACACAAGCTTTTAATATCATATTATAGTTCAATAATAAATATTCACAGAATAATTGTGGGGAAAAAAGTATTTTGATCTTAAGAGGAAATAACCTGCTGTAACTCATTATGCAATTCCATCTCTTGGCTGTAACAGGAATCAAGATACTCAACTCCTCCATAGAAATGTATGCTTCTTATCTTTAAGCTTATCCCATCTATAATGGCTGTGACCATGTTAGAGCACTTCTGAACCACATCTGGTAAACTCTACCAATAACCCGATGGCCATTATCGGGATCATGCAGATGTTTCCAATTTTATAATCAGTTGTGCTTATGTTTTTAAGGTAGCACCAGTGATCTTAAAATCATCTTTCAAAGCATTTAAATAATATGGTATCTCTACTGCTATGACAGAAAATCAACATTTGGAAAGCCTAGACAAGAACATTCAGCTAGTTTTCAGTTACACAAAGTACATGCTTATTTGCATGTTATGTCAGTAAAAACATGAAGTGAGGAAAAGAGGAAAGGAATTGATGGAAGATCATCTTAAATAGTTAGAACTACAACAGCAGTAACTCATAACTATATCTAACAATGGAAACTCGAGCTGCAGTCCCTTCTGCAATGTCACTAATGGTTGCTGTGGAAATAACAATGTCATTAATCCAAAACTGAAAGCAGGGAGCATGTGGAAACTCAAAACTCAGTCTGCAGTATCTCTAGTGTTAAGTTTCTAATCTTAAAATTTATTTACAGGACTGTATTTCTCACCCATAAATCATATTCTCTCAATCCTCTTTTCTGCCTCCCACCCAGCTGCACCTCCACCCACGTTACTTCAAGGCTGTACTGTTTGTACAAGGTAATGTTCATCACTGCATATAGTAAAATGATTCTACCTTCTGTTACCCAACAGTGCAGCTTTTTCACTCCATATCATTAATGATTAGTCATAGAGATATTAATCATTCTTTGAGCTCCCAAAATGAGATAGCACTGATAGATCTATATCCTTAGCAACAGCATATAATATGGAGAACTGTATTTTGCTCAGCTGTATCATCACATCTTCCTATTTCTGCTTGCAAACAGAAATCTGTCAACAACAGGCTTCAACAAAATACCTCAAACTAGTTAATATTTAAAACATGTCTTTACCTCCCCAGCAATGTCACTAGATTGAGCTACTGCAGTCTTTCAGCCCCAAAGTAGATCTCTGTCAGCTAGTACAAAGCCAGGAACCTATTAAGCCTTGGTTCTAGTATAAAAATGTACCTATGCATATTTATCTCTGGTTTTGCCTTTAACAATACTGCCGCTCTATATGAAAAGGCATGGCAGATATGTTAAATTACCTAAAATATTTAATCACACAGTGAAAATTATTGCCATAAAGATAAATGCTGCTTTTTGGTTTATAATTTCTTATTTACTATATTTTACATTATTTTTTTACTATATTTTATTCAACTTATTTACAATATTTTACTCAATTTTACTCCACGTGCACAGAAGGGAGTGTCCCAAATAGAATTAATACTGAAATTCTTTATAGAAAAGGTAATTGTTTCAATAGTCACAATCAAATTTTATATTCACTAGGAAAAAAGTGCAGGATATACAAGGACTTGAAAAAAATAAGGTATCTAACTTTAGATTTAAGTTTGCATTAGCATGCCTTCATATAATAGATGAAAGTGTCATGGAAGACTACTGGTGTTGTATTAAGCATGAACTGGATTCAGTGAAGTCAGATGGCCTTTCAACATAGACACAACCTGAATAAACTCTCCATCACCTATCATTTATCCCTTTCCTAATGCACTAACTGTTAAAAAATGAGGAAAGTCATAACATCAGAGAATACTACAGCAGCAGAAATACTTCGAAGCTGACACCTCTGTAAGTAAATTCTCCATTTGATAAGGAAAGTATGTCTACTGTCCAAATTCCATGTCTTGTTTCTCAATGGTTCTTGGCAAATATTAGCAAAGGATTTACAATTCTACATTCCTACACTACAAGGAAGCCAGAAAACTGAAACTAAATACAACTAGCATCTAAGTACACAAGGGGAACATTTGTTCGTGCTGTACTATAGCTACATCATGTTCCCTGCACAGACCTAGCTAGTAGGACCTACTTCCCTTTTCCATATATACAACCATGCTAAAAAACTCCTAACATTTAAAAATAATTTATGCAGTTATTCATTACAAAATATTACCTTTTTTTTTTTTCCTATTTGGCGCTCTTTGTTTTTCTTTTGCCAGAGCCTCAATTTCCTAAACCTTTCCAAAAGACAGTTAGAGCCACCACATCTTACAGTCAGAAGTCCTTTACCCCCAAACCAGAGAGAAACAATGATTTGAATTTTGAATAAGGGAGGTGAGAACTACAGGGACCGCTGTTATGTATCTCATGAGTGGAGTGCTGCAATGGTTGGCTATAAGCTCTACAAATGGAATAGGCACGATAGAAAGGGCAGTAGGGTGGCTCTTTATATTAAGGAGTATTCTGACTGCATGGAAGTAAACAAGTGTGATGGACCTGTCGAATGTTTATAGGTAAAATTCAGGAAGGCCAACGAGGCTGATATCCTCTTGGGAGACTTACAGACCACCCAGCCAGGATGAAGATATTGATGAATTGTTCTATAGACAACTGGCAGAAGCCACAAAATCACAAGCCCTTGTTCTTGTGGGGGACCTCAATTTACCAGACATCTGCTGGCCATATAACACAGCAGACAGGAAACAGTCTAGGAGATTCCTGGAGTGTGTAGAAGGTAATTTCCTGACTCAGCTGGTAAAGTGAGCCCACCAGTAGAGGTGCCTTGCTGGACTTGTTGTTTACAAACAAATAAGGTCTGCTGGATGATGTGGTGGTCAAAGGTTGTCTTGGGCTTAGCGACCATGAAATGATAGAGTTCTCAATTCTTGGCCAAGTAAGGAGGGGGGTCAGCAAAACTATTACCATGGACTTCCAAAGAGCAGACTTCAACCTGTTTACAACACTGGTTGAAAAAGTCACTGGGGTACAGTCCTAGAGAGCAAAGGCGTCCAGGAAGGCTGGACTTTTTTCAAGAAGTAACTCTTAAAGGCTGAGGAGCAGGCTGTTCCCATGTGTCATAAGACAAACCGGAGGAGAAAATGACTGGTCTGGCTGAGCAGGGAGCTTTTGCTGGGACTTGGGAGAAAAAGGAGAATCTACCACATTCGGATGAAGGGGTGGGCTACTCAAGAAGAATATAGGGATTTAGTTAAGTCATGTAGAAAGAACATTAGAGGGGCAAAAGCTCAGCTAGAACTCTGTGTGGCCACCACTGCAAGAGATAATAAAAAGTGGTTTTACAAATATATAAACAACAAAAAAAGAACCAGGGAGAATCTCCACCCTTTATGGCATGCGAGGCAGAACATTGTTACCAAGGATGAGGAAAAGGCTGAGGTACTTAATGCCTTCTTTGTCTCCGTCTTTAATAGTCAGACCATTTATCCTCATGGTATTCAGTCCCCTGAGCTGGAAGATAGCGATGGAGATCCGAATAATCCCCTCACAATCCAGGAAATAGTAGTGAAAGACCTGCTAAGCCAATTGGAAGCCCATAAGTCTATGGGTCCGGATGGGACACGAGGGTGCTGAGGAAGCTGGCGGAGGAACTTGCTAAGCCTCTCTCCATCATTTATCAGCAATCCTGGTCAGCTGGGGAAGATCCAGATGACTGTAGACTTGCCAATGTGACACCCATCTACAAGAAAGGCAGGAAGGAGGATCCGGGGAACTACAGGCCTGTCAGCCTGACCTTGGTTCCAGGGAAGATTATGGAACAGTTCATCTTGGGGGTGATCATGTGGCAAGTGCACAACAACAGGGGGATCAGACCCAGCCAACATGGGTTAATGAAGGGCAAGTCCTGTTTAACCAACCTGATCTCCTTCTATGATCATGTGACCCACCCAGTGGATGAGGGAAAAGCAGTAGACGTTGTCTATCTGGACTTCAGTAAGGCATTTGACACCGTATCCCACAGCATTCTGCTGGAGAAGCTGGTGCCTCATGGCTTGGACAGGTGGACTCTTTACTGAGTTAGAAACTGGCTGGATGGCCAAGCCCAGAGAGTGGTGGTAAATGGATTTAAATCCAGTTGGAAACTGGGCACAAGCGGTGTCCCTCAGGGCTCAGTTTTAGGACCAGTCTTGTTTAAAATCTTTATCAATGACCTGGATGAGGGGATCGAATGCACCCTCAGTAAATTTGCATATGTCATGAAATTAAGTGGGAGTGTCGATCTGCTTAAGGGTAGGAAGGCTCTGCAGAGGGATTTGGACAGGCTGGAGTGATGGGCTGAGGTCAATGAGATAAGGTTTAACAAGGCCAAGTGCCGGGTCGTGCACTTCGGTCACAACAACCCCCAGGCAACGCTACAGGCTTGGGAAGGGGTGGCTGGAAAGCTGCCTGGTGGAAAGGGACTTGGGGGTGCTGGTGGACAAACAGCTGAACATGAGCCAGCAGTGTGCCCAGGTGGCCAAGAAAGCCAACGGCATCCTGGCCTGTATCAGAAACGGTGTGACCAGCAGGAGGAGGGAGGTGATCATGCCCCTGTACTCAACACTCGCGAGATTGCACCTTGAGCACTGTGTCCAGTTTGGGGCACCATGGTACAAAAAGGAC